>JAODAL010005201.1:0-146595 GCA_025379985.1 Phyllomedusa bahiana
GGGTAACGGATTCTGAGGGGTACAGGCCAAGCTGTTACAAAAATTTTAGTGGTAAACCCCTTTGCCCCTCCCCCTAGGACACTTGCCTAAAGCAGGGCCCGTCGCGCTCTGACACCTCTTGGAAGTTTGTACAGAGGTGGGGGGTAGGGAGTGTGTCCAAATCTTTGGTGACATCTGTGACAGCAGAGACAAAAATTTAAAAACCGAAAGGGCATACTTCCCCCATTGACTGATATAACTGAATCCAGTAGGAGGCAACACAAGCCATATAACAGGTGTAGATAACTAATAAGCAACAGCTCAGACACCCCTACACTAGGAGAACGACTGAATGATAAAAAAAAACTGCACCTTAAGTAGGTTCCAGTTCACACCAGTTTGAAAAAAAACCCACAGATAAAACATGGGGGAGACTGAAACAAATGCAAAAATACCATAAAAACACTCAAAACCCCTTTATGCATGAGGGGATGGCTGCTTGTATTATAATTGCAAAAAAAATTAAGGCGATACAAAGATCCTTTTAAAAAAGATCGTGGGTCCCCCTTTGCTGCTTAAAATTTAAGATGCCTCACTATTCGATTGGGCGGGCTGACCACCCTTTTTTGGGTGTCCAACACAAAATCAAAAACCCCCAAAAGCCCCCCAAATATTTAGGGCAAAAAGTGCTGGGCAGCCTACTGTATAAGTGCCACCCTTTGTATTACCTTATCTATATGCAATTATAGTACTAGCAGCCACCACCATCATGCATAGATGGCTGGGGAGGGTTTTCTTTTTGTATTTTTGCTTTGTGCTCCCCCCATGTATTAACTGTGGCTTTTTTGCACATGGTGAACGGACCACCCTTAAGGGCAGTTTTTTAAACATTTAGTTGCTCCCCCCATGGGGGCAGGGAGTCTTGCTCATTAATTTCTACACCTTTTTATTTTTCCCCCTGAGCACAGGGGTTTTTGCTTTCTATCTATTAAAAGATTTAAAATATTTGTATAATCTGTATTGTATATACTGTATGTTCTATAAACATTGAAAACCTACAGTCTTTAATGTATACAATATCACCACAAACATTTGGCAGCAGGAGCTTTACCCATCCCCTCCGGTCAGAGTCGTTTGCCAGAAACCAGTGAAGTAGTTACCTTTCAACTCCGTTTAGTCTAATTCATGCGAGTGGAGTCTCATGACGTCTCTCGCCGTTTGGCGAATATAATTGAAATAAATTGCTCTGTTTAGAAAAAATGCAGAGGATAAATGACTACAATGTGTCATGGATCATTTGGATAATTGATGGCCCTTTCCCTCTACTTCATATTACTTTATAAAGTCTCTCATTGGTTTTATGAATGAGAAATCAGAAGTAATGAGTCTCCGCACGATTAGTCAGGATGAAGAATTAATAAAAAGAACTTTTACTTTCTTGGGGGGGGGACTTTAAACCCCATAAAAAAAAAAAAAAGTGATTTCTAAAAGTAAGCGGTCACCAAAGGGGCCCTTTTAGGGGGGGGAGAGTTCCTCTTGTGAACCCACCCCTAATTGATAATAGGGTCCAAATAGGGGAGCCATGTTTACTGCTATAATTGTTACTAGGGGATTGTCTAGTGGGATCAGTTAACAAACCTGACCGACCAGTTGAAAGCTCCAAAAGGGGTTTTTTTCCACAAGTAATATTATTTGTAAAAGCTTGAAAATAAAAAAAACAAACATTTTAAACCCTTTCTTTTTTTAAAAATTCTGCACTTTTTTTGTTTTAGCGCTCCTTTATGTTTCCTTTGTTAAAGCTCGTCTCCGAAAAGAGGGGTTGCAGCAAAGCCAAACAGCAGTGTGGGAAAGGTTTAAACGAGTATTTTTGAGCGGTGAACGAGTCTGCGAGGTTTTCCTTAAAGTGGTTTTTTTTTTAAGTTGGAAAAATTAAGTTGAGAGACTTAGTTTGGGGGGGTTTTAGAGGGGACGAAATTGTATTACTTATTTTTAAAATTTAGCCATTTTTCTTTTTGGTAACATCCCCAAAGTTCCATGTTTGGGACAAGTTGTCCAGTGACAACCCTGGCAATGTATGCCCCCTTGAGCAACATTCGGGGGGAAACGCTGGCAAAATGTGTGACACTGCACATTTAGAAGCCCGGACCTGGATCAAAAAATGACAAGGGCGACATGAGATCCTTTGCCAACTTGGAAAGGAGGGGGTGCCCATGGCAATCACTCGCAGTGAGTACGGGGAGGGGGTAGCATGGGGGCAGGAACATAGCACTAAATTGGGTAACGTAAGAAAAAGGGAGAGGGAAGAGTGTCAGGGAGGTAGCCTGATTTGGTACACCCCAAAAAAATTTGAAGATTGGCGATGAGGGGGATTCGTTCAGAAATAGCATTGCTGCAGCAAGACATAACCCCTGTTGCCAGTAAGAGGGGGGAATAGGATGCAGGTCGGGCAACGGGTGCTATAGTTGGGGAACCCAAAATTTAGGGCACAGACAGGGCAATCTGCCCAAAGACCGGGATCGTCGAACCCTATTTTTGTTTACCGGGGCCCGGGGGTTTCGACATATCGGATCGGGTTGACAGATGCGGGGTGGGCTGGTGAAATCCAGCGTCATGGCCCAAATTGGCACCAATGACAAAGTTAAGGTAGGTGGGCGTCCTTAAAAAATGATTTCGGGATTTTAGGCCAAAGTAGGCAAGGCCTCCAAGTTAATTTTTTTATAAATTTTACCTGTTCCACGAGCCACACCAAGAGGCAGGGGAGTTTAAGAGGTGAATAAGGGGTAAAAAATTTGGGTGAGGAAAGAGGGTTTTGGGTTTTTGGAAACGGGGTTTTACTTCTGTCTTGGCTACAGGCTCTACGGGGATGGGCTGACCTAAAGGGGGGAGGGGGCAGCTGTATTGGGGGACAAAAAAGGCCAAAAATTGGAGGAATTTTAAAAAAGGGACTGGGGGGGGGGGGGGGAACTACACTATACGCAAATAGGAAGATAGAGAGCTGGGGAAATTTGGAAAAAAAAACGGGGTGGAGTGGGGGGGAGGGGGTGTCAAAATAAAAAATCAGGGAAAAGGAAAAAACGGAAAAAACCAAAATTGGGATGCTGACCAATGCCAGGGGTCTGACCAACAAAATTAATGAACTAGAAATATTAAAACTGGAAAAAAAATACATAGGGGGGATAACGAGAATGGTGGAGAAGCTACGACTGGGGGTTTTAAAAACGGGTTCAGTTTATTTAGAAAAGGGTTGAAAGACCGGAAAGGGGGAGGTGTCCCCGTCTCTAGTAAAACCTGTCTGAAGCCAACACTGCGGGAAAATTTGGTACAGGGTTTAACAGTGGAAACATTATGGGGGAAATAAATGGGGGTAACAATACAAATAAAACAATAGGGGTCTGCATAGGGCCCCCCAAAAAAACAGAACCCATGAAGATTATCCCAGGAAAAAGATGAGCGGCTAATCAGAATGGGTTTTTATAGGGCGACTTTAACTATCCCGAAAATCAATTTGGGGAACTAAACCTGTAGTCCACAAAGGGGAAAAGGTTTTTGACAATAATAATAAAAATTTCCTTTTCCCAAATGGTGCAGGAAACCGACTAAGGAAAGGCCCCTTTTTAACCTTAAAAATTTAAATAATAGACCCGACAGAGTAACAAAGGTTTAGGGGGAGGGGCACCCAGGGAATAGGACCATAATATAATAAATTTCCCTTTTTTCCTTTTAAAAAGTTTTTTGTCAAGGGCCCCCAAAAACACGAATTTTAGGAAAGGGTAATTTTAATTCTGCTTTGGGAGGCCCAAACCCTTTGACTGGGACAATGTGTTTAAAAAATGGCAGAACAAAATAAATTTTTTAAAAACATCCAGGCACCATGTGAAGGTACATACCCTTATGGTAATAAAAAAATTAGAAACAGGAAAAACCCAATGTGGGTCAACAGGGATGTAAAGAGGCCAATAAAAAACAAAAAAAAAGGTTTCACCTATAAAACGGGGGCATAAGAGGCACAAGAAGCTATAGGGAAAAAAATAAAGTGGGAAATAAAAAAAGGAGCAAAGCGGAGACGGAAAACATATTGCTATGAAATAAAACTAACCCAAAATATTTTTTTAATAATAAATAGTAAAAAGATTAAACGAAAATGTGGGGCCCCTTTTAAAAATACGAGGGGAAGACGTAAGGATGATAAAAAAGCAAACCATTAAAAAACTTTTTTTCCACTGTATTTTCCGAGGAGGATACCTTCCCGTTGAACAGGGGATAGGAAACTCCAACTTAAAAATTTCTTTTCTAACCCAGGAAGAAAGGGGAGCTCCGTCTTTGGAAAATAAAAAAAGAAAAATCCCCAGGTCCAATGGCAACACCCACTTCCCAAGGGTTAAGTGATGTCAAATAGGCCCCTTTCTTAATATTTTTATACTTTCTAATAAAAGGGGTTTTTCCCAAAGGATTGGGGCATAGCAAATGGTTCCAATATTCAAAAAGGGGTCAAAAAGGGTCCAGGAAAATATAGGCCGGGAAGCTTAACCTCGTTGAGGTAAAAGTTTTGAAAGGGTTTTCTCAGGATGCATTTGGAGTAAAATCACTGAAAATAAATGTATAAAACGCCTCCACATGGGTTCAGAAGGATCGGCCTGTAAAACAACCCAGCTTCTTAGGAACATTCTGACGGATCTAGGCATGGGTTTCAAAATCTGTTTTTCAAAATTTTGAAAAGGGCCCAAAAAGGTTGGTAAATAAAAAAATGCTTGGACGGGAAAACCCGGGCTGTATTCTTTCCCGCCCTCTGACCCTTAGTAACACACACCCACCTGAGGGTTTTTCCCCCAGGGTGTCATTCTACTCCTTCTTTGTACCCTTAGTAATCACACACACTCACGCTGACGATGTTAATCCCCCAGGTCTTTTCATTCTATTTCCGGGCCCTGTACTCCTAGTAATCACAACACTTCACTTTGGGAGGCGGTGTTAACCCCGGGGTGCGTCATTCTACTCCTTCCTCTGACTCCTTAGTAATACACAACTCACTGCTGGGAGTTTCAACCCCGGTGCGCATTCTATCCGTTCTTATCCATAATCACACACCTCACTGCGAGCGAGTTTCCCCCCCAGGGGCTGTCATTCACTCCTGTCCTCTTGTCCTTAGTAACACACACTTTCACTGTGAGCAAGTTTAAACCCCGGTGCGTTTTTCACCCCCTCCTCTTGCTCTTTATAATGAGCAAACAGGCAAATAAATAAAAATGAAACCTTAATGAGGTTTGTGCATTGATTTAAGGGAAAAAAAAATTTTCCCCAGTTTGGGTTCCGGGGGATTTAAAACCGAGGCCCCTTGTGCCTGGGGGCCCAAAACCTTTACCTCTCGCACTCAAACGCTTTACATAAACAGACCTTTTTTTTGACTGAGGAGAAAGGCCTGGTGATGTCATCCTGGGGGGCCCAATATTGCATTTCAAACAAAATACACACGCCCCTTTCCGAGCACACAGAGTTGAAAGTGGATGCAGGGGGGATAAAAATGAACGGGCAAACCCCTGTAAGGGGTTTGGGAATTGCTGTTATGGAGCATTTAAAAAATTGCACTAAGACAGACTCCTTCCATAGACTTTTTTTACATACCTTTTTTTCCCAGGGAGCAGTGCATAGCCTGTACGTCTCCTTACATCTTTATGGAGCTCTCCTCAAGAAGAAATGTTTCCGCTGTTGACCTAGCCCAATTAATAGCTGGCACCCACTGGGTCCAGAATGGGCTCAGCGAGTGACCCCACTCCATACTCCCCTACTGACATCATGAGTAAGGGGTAAAATATAGGATGTCTTTGCCGTCCTGGGTACCCTTTATCTGCATGGATACATGTTAACAATTAGGTGTGTAACATGGACTAGCTCATTGGTCTGCAGAGTGCGGCTCGCCAGCTGTTGGGAAACTACAACTCCCATCATGCCCAATAAATCATAGATTATATAAATGCATGATGGGAGTTGTAGTTTCCCAACAGTTGGAGAGCCGCACTTTGCAGACCAATGACCTAGTCCATGTTACACAACTGATTGTTAACATGTATTCATGTAGATAAGGGGTAACCCAGGACGGGATAGACATATCCTATATTTTACCCCTTACTCATGATGCCGGTATGGTGGAGTATGGCTGAGTGGGGTTTCACACCGCTAAGCCCACTCTGGACCCAGTGGGTGCCAGCTATTAATTGCAGTTTACACCCATCACTAGCTCCCAGGAGACTAAATAACTCTGATCCCGGGCAATTATCCAGCTAGATGACGAATTCGAACTAGATTAATAAAAAATGGTGCCACAATATTATGGGGCCGATAACCAACCCCCTTGTGACGCGATCCGCGGGGACCTATTAGCCTGACCTCTTACTACTCCGATTACACTCAGTGTCATTCGGCCCAATGACTACTCCCCTTTAGTGCCATCCTGTTCAGTGCCCCCATTTATCACCACTTTTACACCCTCCTGTCACATGAGAAGCAGTCACAGGAGAGAGCCACAGAAAAATGCATTTGCGCCAAAAAAAAGGACATCTTGTGAACAGGGGACTACCTTGAAAGTCACAATGGTATACATGACTATTGTAAGAGTGTGCGTGTTTCATGAAAACAAGATCTTTGCTGCGATTATAACACCTGATGCAGAATTCCATGGAAGAAGTAACGTAGTATCACATTCAAATTCATGTTGTGGATTTTCAACTTCTAGCAGAGGATGTCAGCGCAGGTTTTGGACATGCCAGGTTTTTTTCCATTGGGGGAATCAATATCTATGGTCTATATCCAGGCAGGGAGTTGATGGCACTCTATTACGCTGTTGTTTCTAACTGCATGCACATCCCAAAGATGAATACAGTTAAAAAGTAGTAAGAATGCAGCAGGTAGTGCACATGGCAAGTTGACCCAGCTCACACTCCCCTCCATCCCCCTGGTGGCTGCCACCCTATGCGACTGATTGGGTTGTACATAGCTAAAGCCTGACAAGACATAACACAGGATCAGTACAGGATAAGTAATGTATGTACACAGTGATTATACCAGCAGAATAGTGAGTGCAGCTCTGGAGGATAATACACAAAATCTACTACGTTCGCGCGCTAACTCGAGATCAGTAGCAGGATAAGTGTAACAGTATGAACACAGGTGACCGCACCAGTCAATAATAGTGATGGCAGCTCTGGAGGATAATACAGGAATCAGTAAACTCAGGATTAGTAAAGGATAAGTAATGTTGTACCACAGCGGACTGCGCAACCAGCATAATATGTGAGTGTAGCTCATGAGGGATAACGACGCGCGGGATGTAACTCAGGATCAGTACAGATAAGTAAATGTATGATAACAGTGACTGCATCAGCAGAAAGTGAGTCGCACTCTAGGAGGATAAATACAGGATGTACCTCAGAAATCAGTACAGGATAAGTAATGTATGTACACAGTGACTGCACCAGCAAATAGTGATGCAGCTTGGAGGATAATGAGGATTAACTCAGAATAGTAGAGGATAATAATGTATGTACACATGAGCACCAGCGAAAAGGATGCAGCTCTGGGGATAATACAGGAGTAACTCAGGGTCAGTACAGGGATAATAATGTATGTACATGACTGCACAGCGAATAGTGAGAGCTTGGGGGATAAAACAGGGGTTAAATAGAAAACATAGAGGATAAGTAAGTTGTAACAGTGACTGCCCCCAAATATGGAGGCAGCTCTGGGGGATAATACAGGAAGTAACTCAGGATCAGACAGGGTATAATGTATGTACAGGCTGCATCACAAATAGTGAGTGCAGTCTGGAGGATAATACAGGATTTAAATAGAATCAGTAAGGATAAAAAATTTATGTACACAGTGACTGCACCAGCAAATAGTGATGCAGTCTGGAGGATAATACGGATGTAACTCAGAATCATACAGGATAAATAAAGTTTTTGTAACAGTGACTGCACCCGCGAAAAAGTGAGTGCAGCCCGGGGGAAAATAAGGATCTAACTAGGATCATACAGGATAACTAATGTATGACACATGACTGCACCACAGAATAGGATGCACTCTGGAGTATAATACAGGATGTAACTCAGGATCAGTAAGGATAATAATGTATGTACAGTGACGCACCCGAAAAGTGGGCAGCTTGGGGGGATAAAACAGGATGTAAAAAGGATCGACGGATAAATAATGTATGTACATGACTGCACCCGCAAAAATTGATGCAGCTCTGGAGTATAAACAGGGTGTAATCAGGATAGTACAGGGTAAGTAATGTATGTACACAGTGACTGCACAGCAAATAGTGGTGAAAAAAACTTGGAATAATACAGGGTGTAACTCAAGTCAGTACAGGGGAATAATTATTACAGTGACTGCACCGCAAATAGAAGGGAGCCTGGATATAAAACAGGGGTGTAACTCAATCATACAGGTAAGAATGTAATGTATGTAACATTTTCTGCACCAGCAAAAAAGTGAGTGTAGCTTGGAGTATAAACAGGATAACTCAGGGTCAGTACAGGATAAGGAATGTAATGTATTTACACAGTGACCCGCACCAAGGGAAAATGAGTGCAGCTCTGGAGTATAATACAATTAAATTAGAATCAACAGGGTAAGTAATTATTTTCACATGACTTCACCAGCAGGATGTGATGCAGCTCTGAGTAAATACAATGAAATCAGGGTCATACAGGATATAAGTTTTGTAGTACAAGGACGCAGCACAAATATGGTGCAGCTTGGGATAATACGGATGTAACCAGGGTCAGTAAAGATAATAATTTTTGTACACATGACTGCACCGCAGAATAGGGGGGTCAGCTCTGGGGGTATAATACAGGAAGTAAAACCGGACATACAAAAGTAAGTATGTACACAGTGATTTTACCAGCAGAAAGTGAGTGCGCTCGGAGGTAATACAGGATTAAAACAGTCAGTATAGGGGTAATAATCTATGTAACGGACTGACCAGCAAATAGGGTGCAAAACTCTGGAGGAAAAAACAGGATGTAACTCAGGATCATACGATAATAAGTATGTACACATGATGACCAGAAAATATGAGTGCACCTCTGGGAAAAAACAGGGGTAACTAGGATCGTACGGGTAAGTAATGTATTACAGGACGCACCACAGAATATAGTGCACCTCTAGGAAAACAGGATTAATCAGGATCAGTACGGATAAGTAATGTAGACAATGTGCACCCCGAATAGTAGTGCGCTCTGGAGTTAAACAGGATGTAACTCAGGATCTACAGGATAAGGAAGTAATGAGTCAAAAGTACTGCCCCACAAATAGTGAGTGCAGCTCTGCAGTATAATACAGGATGTAACTCAGGATCTATAGGAAATTTGTATTGCAATGTACTTTTATGCAGTTTCAATATTTTTTGCAGCTTTGCATCTGATCATTCCCACTCTGCTCTATAATAAGAAAAGTACAGGCACCTCACAAGTCCAGGAATAATACACATACTGTATGTAAAACACACAGCGGGAGCAGAGACAAGTAAATAACACCGCAGTGTAATCAAGTGCTGGGGAAAGGGAAAAGAACAATCCACTTTACTCAGTGTTTTCTTCTCCACAGTCGATGAAATCGAGGGAAATTGCCTCAAACACAATGACTCGTGAACGGTGAAAGATGAAAACTGTGGCTCGGAGTTGTTCTAATGTTGTTGATTGAAGAAACCTCATATTGAACGCCCATTATTTCTTTATATAAAAAGAGAAATTTGGCCGTCACTGCAAATACAAACTACCCCACTGCAAGCTCAAGCGTTCTGCAAAAAGTGCTATTTCAAATTAGACCCAGCAGAATTGTGAATGCAGCTCTGAAGCATAAAAATTAGGTGTAGAGTGCATTATGGAGTTACTTAAAGGGGCTGCCTTTATTTGAGAGCTAATGTTTCACCATGGGCCAAAGGAAGATCCAATAGTAAAATGGGACCCCTTTCACTCCGCCTTTTGTGGCTCCTCACTTTAATAAAGTATCCCAACATATATTGTAGCGGATGTAAAAGATAAAAAATAAAAAATGGGTTTAAAAAACTTTAAAAAAAAATTAAAATGCCTAAAATCCAATAATTGTCTGTAAAATTCTGTGTCCGTAAAACACCACCCAAAAACACATTGTGCTTGTGTGTTTTTTTTTTTCATTTCCAAATAACTTTTTGGGGCTCCCCAGTACACTATAGAAGGAAGACATCCCCCTCTATTGACCACCCATTAAAACCTGAATTTTAAAGGGAGGGAACCGCCTCCTCATTGACTCCATGTTTTCATGTACAGAAACAGCCCCCCCCCCCCTCCCCCACACCATTGCCTCTGAATTTTGTAGTAGGGAAACAGACCCCAACTGACTCCATATTTTTGAAGTATGGAAACAGACCCCCATTGAATCTCAATTTTTGAAGTAGGGAGACAGCAACCCATTGCCTCTATATTTTGTAGTAGGGACACAACCTTCTCATTGCCTCAAATTTTTGTAGTAGGGAAACAGACCCCCATTGACTCCAAATTTTTGAAGTACGGAAACAGACCCCCATTGCCTCTGAATTTTTAAAGTAGGGAGACAGCCCCCCCATTTTCCTCAAATTTTGTAGTATGGAAACAGAACCACTTTTTGCCTATGAATCTTGTAGTTGAGACACTACGCCCTATTGGATCTATTTTTTGTAGTAGGAAGTCAGCCCCCCCATTGACTACATGTTTTGAAGTATGAAAACAGACCCCCCATTGCCTCTGAATTCTGTAGTAGGGACACAACACCCCCCATTGACTCTAATTTTTGTAGTAGGGAAACAGACCCCAATTGACTCCAAACTTTTGAAGTACGGAAACAGACCCCCATTGAATCTCAATTTTTGAAGTAGGGAGACGCCACCCTTTTTCCCCCAAATTTTGTGTAGGGGGCACAACCTTCTCATTGCCTCAAATTTTTGTAGTAGGGAAACAGACCCCCATTGACTCTCAATTTTTGAAGTGGGGAGACAGTCGCCCCATTTCTTTTTAATTTCTGAAGTAGGGGAAAGCCCCCCTTTTCCCTCAAAAATTTTGAGTAGGGACACAAACCACTCATTGCTTCTGAATCTTGTAGTAGAGATACAACCCCCCATTGGCTCTATATTTTGTAGTAGGGAGACAGACCCCCATTGACTCTGATTTTTTTTAAAGTAGAAAGACATCCCCCCATTAGATATATATTTTGTAGTAAAGTGTTTGAAAAAAAAAACCATGTACCAAATTTCACAGGTTGTAACATCACAGGGACAACACAGTCACAATGTGTTTATAAGAAGATTTCATTGTTCATCGGTGGTGTTGCTCGAATGGCGCCCTGTTCGTTTCGACACAGGTTCCTGGTAGTTGCCCAAGCAGCTTTATTAGCCCAAACAGATTGAAGTCTAAAGAAATTCGGGCTTGGGATATCCTGTACACAAATTTTTTCTTATACCCTATCCTCCACTATAACCATAATAGTTCAACACAGATCCAACAGTCCATCTTTCTTAATTTTAAACAGATTGAAGTCAACAGGCAAATAATGTGGAGAAATGTGGGTTTGGAATGTACCACAACCATTTTTTTTCTTCTAACCCCTTTCCTCTTCGGGGGATGTCACCCCTTTCCTGGGTCTAATGGTAATCGCACCAGGGCAGTGGGTGAAGCCCCACCCCCCACAGGAGTCACTCAGCTTATTAGGGTACCGCTGGGGGTCATCACCCCCCTGCCGGGCACTGGGGTACACTACCAAAAAATCGGGGAAGGTTTTGGGCCCCTCTGTAGAGTTTTTTTTTTTTAATTTTCCTTTTGGACAATGATGGATTGCCGGAAAAACTTGGGGCCAGCGTTTTTTCAATTTCTTTAAAAAAAATGGTCAACAAGGCTGAAGAAGGAAGTTTTATCCAAAAAAAAAAATTTTTGTTTTTTTTGTTGTTTGGTTTTTTTTTTTTTTTTTTTACTTGTTTGAAAAAGAGGCTCAACAGAGCTTTTCTAAAAACCAATCACTGGGGCTTTGGTGTAATCGAAAGGTGTTTTTACACCACAACACTGACACTAACCCTGTGTCACTATTATCCCATAATCCAATGCACCAGGGGTACTGGGAATATCCAGGTTACTGTCAGAAGGCAGACCCTCTAAATTTATGCCTGCTTTTTGGTGAACGCAGGTTTTTATTTTTTGAGTGGCAAGTGGACAATATCCATGGACTTTCCCATCCTGATAGTAACAGGCTGAAGAGCCAACATTGTTTTTATTTTTATTTTTCAATAACCAGACAAGTTAAAACCGACAGCTGTAGCCTGACACTATAAAGATGGGAAGGTTAATTAAAACTGGTCATTTCTCACCCTAAAAATGCCACCTTAATATTCAAACGGTCCATTACATCGATGCCTCCCTCTGACATAACCGGAATTCCCCCCGTACCCCTGGTACGTTAAATGCTGGGGTAATAGTGACAGCCTTGTAGTAACGAAAAACCGCTGTCTGACACCAAGCCCAAGCGATACTAATAAAGAGACGTCTGTCAGATACAGTACCTCCATTACTAAAACTGAAGTAAAATGGTAAGACAAACAACAAAGAAACAGAAAATAAGAACTATTTTTTTTAAATAAAAAAAGTCTTGAATCTGACTCAAGACCATTTTATTGGAGAAATAGAAGAAACGCTGGTCTGCGCATCCAACAAAACCAATAGTCCAAAAAGGAAATTTTAAGAGAAATAGAAACCTACAAAACAAAATTAGTACTAAAATCCATCCCCCACAACAAGGGGGAATCCGGGTAAACGAGCCGCTGCCCCGGGGGCCCCGGTTTCTTAGGGGGCCCCTGCCCGGCAGCTGCTACCAAACTCTTCCCCCCGGTAATCCCCTCCGTGCCCACCGGCAGTGAACAGTTTTCACGCGTTGGGCGGGGCTGAGGGGCCCGGGTATGCTACCTCTGAACGCCCGGGCCCTCCGGGCCCGGAGGTACAAAAGGCAACGCTCCCCGGGTGGTAGCGGGAACTCCGCTCTCCCAAATTTCCCCTGTCACCTCTCTGTATCACATGGGCAGGCGCTGACGTCAAATCACCGCGCCGTCCGCTTAAAGGCAAAAGGGCTGCAGCGCAGGATCGGGGGACGGGGGCCTGGTAATAAGTGATTTCTTTATTTCCCTGCCCTTTTCTCCCTTTATAATCCCCCTAACCCCTCCCCTAAAAAAACCCCCCCCTAACCCTTTGCCTATTTTTAAAAGCCCCCAAAAGCCTGCCTATAAAAAACCCCCCCTAACCCTGCCTCCTAACCCCCCAAGCCTGCCTATATAAAACCACCTAACCTCCCTATATAAACCCCCCCTAACCCTGCCTATTTTAAAGCCCCCAAAGGCCTGCTGTAAAAACCCCCCCAACCTGCCTATAAAAAACCCACCTAATCCTGCCTATTTTAAACCCCCCCAAACCCGCCTAAAAACCCCCCCAAAACCGCCTTTTTAAAAGCCCCCAAAGGTTTCCCTTTAAAAAAACCCCTCTAACCCTGCCAAATATAAGCCCCCCCCCCCCCCCCCCCCCCCTGGTTTATAGAAATCCCCCAAAAGCCTCCCAATAAAAAACCCCCCAAGCCTCCCCTTTTATAAACCCCCCCAAGCCCCTATAAAAAACCCCCACCCAAGCCTGCCTATAAAACCCCCCAACCCTTTCCCCTATAGAAACCCCCAAAAAGCCTCCAATAAAAAACCCCCCAACCCCTGCTAAAAACCCCCCCAACCTGCCTATAAAAAAACCCCCCCAAGCCCCCTATATAAATCCCCCCCCAAACCTGCCTATAAAAACCCCCCCTAAGCCTCCCTTAGAAAGCCCCCTAAGCCTGCCTATAAAAACCCCCCTAATCCTCCCTATAAAACCCCCCCCAAGCCTGCCTTAAAAAAACCCCCCCAACCCTTTCCCTATAAAAAGCCCCACCCAAAGCCTCCTAATAAAACCCCCCAACCCTTTCCCTATATAAAGCCCCCCCAACCCGGGCCAATTTTTCCCCCCCCAAAAGGGGCCCTGCTTATAAAAGCCCCCAAAACCTCCCTATAAAACCCCCCCCAACCTGCCTATATAAACCCCCCCAAAGGGCCTGCCTAAATAAATCCCCCAAAACCCCTGCCTATAAAAACCCCCCCCAAAGCCTCCCTATAAAAACCCCCCCGACCTGCCTTATATATAACCCCCCAACCTGCCTATAAAAAAAAACCCCAAAAGCCTTTCCCATTTTAAAGCCCCCCCCAAAACCTCCCCTATAAAAAACCCCCCCCTAACCTGCCTATAAAACCCCCCTAAGCCGCCTATAAAAAAACCCCCCCAACCCCGCCTATATAAAGCCCCCCCAACCCTCCCTTTAATAAACCCCCCCCAAGCCTGCCTATATAAAGCCCCACCCAAACCTGCCTATATAACCCCCCCCCAAACCTGCTTATGGGAAACCCCCCTAAGCCCCCCTATAAAAAACCCCCCCCCCAACCTGCCTATAAAAAACCCCCCAAGCCTGTTTTAAAAAACCCCCCTAAGACTCCCTATAGAAAGCCCTCTAATCCTGCCTAAATAAAGCCACCCCCAGCCTGCCTATATAAACCCCCCGAACCCTGCCTAAAAAAACCCCCCCAAAGGGCCTGGCTTTTTTTAAAACCCCCCCCCCCCCAAGCCTCCCTTTTATAACCCCCAAAGCCTCCCTAAAAACCCCCTTAAACCCTCCCTATAAAACCCCCTTAACCTGCCTTTTAAAAAAACCCCCCCAAACCCTGCCTAATAACCCCCCAAGCCTTTTCCTTTTATAGTCCTATACCCCTCCAAAAGTTTTCCCTTTCCAAATTTACCCCCCCTGAACCTCCCTATTACTTATAGGGGGGCCCCTATAGCTCCCTAGACCCGTCAACCAACCTATATGGCCCCTATACCCCACCTAACCCATGTGTACCGTATGGCTCCCTAAAGCAAACCTAAACCCTGCCTGCCTATATGGGTACTCTATTGCCTACCCAAACCTTGCCTATCTGGTGCCCTATATATCCTACTAAACCCTCCTTCCTAAATGGACACCTTTTACCCGGGGGGGAGGTTTCGGAAAATTTAAAGGGTTTCCCAAGAAAATTTGTGTCAAATTTTGCAGGACAAGTGGGCGGGGGATGTCATGATGGCGGGGCTGGAAACCCATGGGAGACAAAAGGGGGAAAAATCCCAAAGGAAATCGTCAGAGAAACGTCACCCGTGAGTCACAAGATATAACTACCTTTAATCACTTATTTGCAAGGCCCTTTTTACACTGGTACCTACCCTTTTATGGTCCCCTTTTAAGGAAAGGGAAAATACATTTTGCAGAGCCGTGAACACTGGGGTCTACCACTATATGGTCACGTATTGGGTAATATACAGTCTGCAGAAACCTTTTGTACACTATTTTCCCCCAACCATATGGTCCCCTGTTTTGGTGGGGTTTTTAAAAGTCCCGGAATTGGGCCCGTGTAACACTGTATATACCACTATAGGGTCACTATATGGGGTTTCTATTTGGTCTTTGTGTTTCTTATCAGTAATAATGTAGGGTATTATTCAGTCACTTTGTGGTCATGTTCTGGCGGGGATAAACAGGTTCCCATGTTTAAAAGCGTTATTGGTAATGTTTTCTTGGATAGTGGGGTTTGTTTGGTAGCCGTATGATGGGAAAAGCTTTGGGGAGGGATTTTTCCCCCTTTTAATTTTTACATTATTTAAAAGCATGTCCCGGTAAATGGGTTTGTTTGGGCAGGGGGGGTTGGGGGGGGGAAGGGTTAGGGGCCCCCTCCAAAAAGTTTGCTTTGGGGCCCCGGCCTTCTCTAGTTTCGCCCCTGCCTACAAAACCCCTAAAGGGGGTTGGTTTGCATTGCTTTGTCCACGGGCACCGTGGGCCCCTTTCTAATTTCTTTTAAAAAAAATTTTAGAGGTATTTTTTAGCCCCTATTTTGGGGGCTCCATTTCTTGGCTCAAAATTTAGTGGGTTTTAAAAGAACAGAGTGCTGAGTTAACAAACCGGGGGATTGGTGAGTGGCTACCATATTTTGTAAACCCAAAATTGTTTTTTTTTTCTATTGCAGGTTGTGTTTAAAAATACTGACACTTTAAAAAAAAAAAAAAGCACTGGTGTACTCCCCGGGCTTTGCATCACTGGTGTACTGGTGTACCCCCCAGGACCTTTGGGGTACTGACGGGGGGGAGGGGTTACTTGGTGTCAGCAAAGGGAATAAAATTTTGGCACCAGTGCTCTAAGAGCTGGCTCCCATTTGGGGGCTTCTTTGCTTGGCCAAACTGAGTGGGGTTGAAGAGAACAAGTGGGTGGTTAAACAAACTGGAGTTAAAAACATGAGTGAAAAACTGGAAAGTAAACAAACCTTTTTTTTTTAATCTTCAATCTCATTAACTTTTTTTTTTTTTTTCTCTTTATTGCTGTTGCACCAGGATAAGGGGCGCTTCACGGCAATTTCCCGCGTGCAACAATCGCCTTTTGTATGCAAAAAAGGGCCCCGGGGGGAATACCGCTGTAAACAAATGTGAGCAGTTGCTACTCTGGGTTTTGCTCACCCTTTTTTAAACCCAGAGGAGCAAAATGCAACGCTGAGGGCGATTGACAATGAAAAGAAAAGTTTGCTTCTTTGGGGCAAAAAGTTAGGGGGGCTTAATGGGTTTAGGGGGGATAATTTGGGTCACAGGAGGAGCCGTTTAGCGTGTTTTAAAGTAGACAGGGGGAGCTCTAGGGGGACCAGGGAAAAAGGGAAGGGCCCCTTCTCCTGAGATTCCCCAGCAAAATTTTCCAAGTTGGGTGATAATGCTGGGTACATTTTCAAAATGGGGAGCCCCCGTGGACACTGCTCTTTCCCAGCAGCCGGAAAAAGCAGCCCCAAATAGTAGTAGGGGGGAAGGGGGGAAAGCAGGGGTCCCCGGCGCGCGGCGCCGCCCGCCGCCGCGGCCGTCCCCCCCGTGTGCACGGAGTCCGGCACGGGTTTTTTTTGGGGGGTGCCCCCAGCCGGGGGTCCTTTGCTCTAGGGCGGGGGAAACCCCCCCTTTTCCGTCCCGTCCTGTTTTTCCCCTCTGAAAAAGCCGCCGCGCGCATAATCCGCTTAAGGCCCCGCCCCCCCCCCCCCCGGGGCGCGACCCCCCCCGGCCCCCCCGGCCGCCGGGTTTAAAGGGCCAGCGCCCCCTTTTTTAAATTGGGTTTTTTACGGCCGCTGGGCCTATATATGGGGACGTTTCCCCAGCAATCGCTGCCAGTCGTTGGTGTTTTTGGAGCGTTTAGAGTGTGTTGGGGTTTTAGTCTGAGGATTTCTCCCGTTTTACCAGACCCGCCTGCTTCACGGTTTCCGACCTAGCCTGTTAAGTCCTCGCCATGCCCGACCGTCTGCCCTGCTTCTGCCACGAAACCACTGCCGCCTGCCCTTGACCTTCTGCCTGTCCCCGGTATTAGCGCCTCCGTATTAAACTATTTGCACCACGCTGTAACGCTCCGGCCGCCATCGCAAGCAAGTCACTTCAGGGTAACGACCTTGTAGCCCTCACGCCGTCAGCAAGTCCACTCCGCTTATGCGGCGGCTCTGGGTGAAGAACGGGGGCTACTAGAGACTCTGTACCCTGGCGTGGCTTAGCTATCATCGCTTTGCGTTGGTCCCAATGCGGAACACAGTCCTTCTCTTTACAGAGTACAAGACGTGGGCCATTGGATTTCCCGCACAGGGTAACCTCTTGCCCTATAGGACATTCCGGGGAACTGTCACGACGGCCGTGCGCCACAGCAGAGCCTAGCGTAATCGACCATCTGTAAGCGGCCATGATGGGCGAGAAACCTGGCGTGACCGCCGTCTGCCATCCTACTGGCTGCCGCCTCTGCACCTGCATGGCCGTTGCTGCCGCATCCATTGCTCTAACTGTGCTTCACTTCGGGAACCCTATGCACTGCCACTCCCCTGCGTCTCGTCCGACCGAGTGGAGACACCAAGAATGCCAGTGGTGTTCATCAGTTGCCAGTGCTCCATCCACCTTCGAGAGGAGATTGGGCGCCAATTTCCTACAGAGCGAGCCAAAGGTGGCCTTCATAATCCAGCCGCTTGTTCTGTGGAGAATCCTGGCTGGGCAACGCCACATAATGGGATCGAGGGGATCCTCTGACAAGCGGACCTTCAGAGACTTCCTTCCTGGGTGTTTCCGCACAGTCCATAGAGGTAACCTCAGGCACGTTACATCTCCTCGGCAGCCGCCTGTGTATTGCGCTGCTTGCTCGGCTGTTCGTCCGGAGGGCGACACACATCCGTCAGTATGCCGGGGCAGTTTCGTTCAATCAGTCCGCATCGGAGAGCTGGACTGTAAACAGACGAAGCGTTGGTTGGAGCGAACTTTATGGCAAGGCCCATCTCGTGGCGAATCAAAGGAAAACTAGCTCGCCGCTTCGGAGATCTAACCATAGCTGCCTTGGATGTTACCTAATCCATTTGAGGCCACCCGAGTGTTAGTATTCTGGCATTCGCCGAAGGCAACAGAGGCTTACTACCGCCTACAACGGTAAACCGTCCACTTGCCAGCTGTATAGGCCGTTTATCCCTTTCTCGCTTTGAGAGCTCCCACGTTTCCACGGTTCACCTCTTCCTCCTCCGATGGACTCTGAAGAGGAAACCTATGCAGGCTCGATAGAGCCCACCTTCCCAGTGAAGATAACGTTCACAATCCTCAGCGTCGCCAGAACGCAGCATGTGTTTCTATTTGTGGCGGTTCAGGCCACTTCATTGTTTGGACTGGTCCGTAGCGTGCGGAACCTTCCGGCACCTAGGGCTCGTAGTAGATGCAACCCTAGTGTGTCTAGAACGGCCTCTCCCCGTCTGACGATAGCACCGTAGTACATTGGTGCGTGGGTCTCCGACAGCACCTATTCATGCCACTCGTGTCGCTTTATTAGAAACTTTGTCTTGTGATCGGCAGAAATTATCATAACCACGAACTTGTGACCTAGTTTTCGTCTACCGGTGACGTCCGTTGCAGTAAACACATAATTTGTGTCTTCGGTCAGTGGCGAATGCTTAGAGGCGCCTCCTTGTCCCGTACGGCGCCCCTCTTCCTGCAGATTGGGCCCTTCACAAGGAAACTTGCCACTTTCTAGTCCTGCCTCGTCCCTCCACTGAAATCCTTCCGGTGCCTCCCTTGGCTGCAGTACCAACTCCACCGTTGAGTATTGGACCACGAGGTGAAAGGTCGATGGCGTTGGTGGTTCCCGCGATGTCACCACGTTGCCTGTCTGCACCAAAACTCGCCTCCTCAGGTGGTCGCTCCCTGAGTCTGCCAAGCCTCCTTCAGGTCTAACCTATCGCCATAATGGGACTTTGCAGAGTGTTTTTCTTGGAGAGGCTGGCACGAAACGTCTCCCTATCCTCACTGGCCTTAACGACTGAGTCCGCATTGACCTGCGAACCGATTGGCTGTACCTCCACGCCAGAGGAGCCTGGTTTATCCACATCCTTCTTCCCGGAGACTATGGGCGATGTCTGAAATACATCAATGAGAACCTCCGCAAAGGTTTTACTTGTTTCCGTAAGTCCTCAGTCTCCGGCAGAGCCCTTGCTGTCTTCTTCGTGATAAAAAAAGATGGTCCTCGTCCGGCGCCGCAATCGCTATGGGTGCATTAAAAAAAATCGAACCATAAAGAATCGCTACCACTCTGCCCTATTATATCGGGTGAACTCTTCGACCTAAAGCGCTGCGAAAGTCGCGACAAATAATTCTCCAAGCTGATCTCGCGGTGCCTATAATTTGATCCGTAATTAAGAAGGCAACGGAGTGGAAAACATAGGGCGTTTAAACGCGTATTGGCCACTTTCGAGAATCTGGTTATGCCTTTTCTGTCTCTGCAACGCTCCTGCTTGTGGTCCCAAATCTTCGTCAATGGATATCTTCCCGGGGTGGAACCTGCTCTACAGCTGTGTTCAATTGAGTCTACTGAGACGATACCTAATACTATATTCTCCGGATTCTCGTAACTCATCGCGACACCTACGTTCCCGTCCAGTTCCTCTCAGGCGAGCATTAGCGCACCGAAGCCCAATCACTTTTGCCAAACAGGAAAGGTGTCCTCTTCGAACTCACCAGCCTGCCCTTTTTTAGGATACGATCAATCTCTGATAAGGGCCACCGGAGAATCCCCTCAAAACTCTCCCGCAGTGTTGCAGTGCCACAACCGGTGGGCCTTCGGGCCCATTCAACGATTCCCTAGGCATTTGCCAATATTATAGACAATTTATCCACATTTATCTACGCTTGTGGCTCCTCTTGATGGCTCCTAACCAAGAAAAAACGCCAATCCCAAGTTGCCAGTCCCCTCGGAAGCTCAAAAAGCCTTCAGCGTCTCAAATCTTGCGTTCGTGTGTCTGCTCCGGTTCTGTCCTCCGCCCGTTTCACCCGAACCGCCCCCTCTTCATTCTGGAATGAGTGGAATGCTCCGTTAGTAGTTGGGTGTGTGGCCTTGGGGGCTGTCCTCCTGCAAGAGTTCGCACTCTCGCGGTAAACTGCATACGTGTGAGATTCTTCTCGTCAAAACTTTCTCTCCCGAACCGAGAAGAATTTATATTACCATATAGGCGGGGATCGCGAAATTAAGGACCATGAAAGCCTGGCTTCTGAGATGTGAGCGTCACTCTGCATGGAGGGGGGCTCTGTCACCTAGATGCATATTTTCACCGGAGACCGTAAAAACCTCCTAAATATTCTCAGTTCGGTGCTCAAACGCCTGGACTCCCCGTGCAGTGTCTACGATGTCCCTTTTCTCGCCCGTTTGACTTCCTGCTACAACGTTCGGCCAGCCGGAGAAGAACTTCAAAAGCTGACTCCCTATTCTCGCCGCCTCTGATACGGTCTGGTTCTCGACTCTCCTCACACGAGCACATAGTTCCCTCCTGAACCGGCCTCCGTCACGGCTGCTTCTCCCTTTGGATCTTCAACGTGTGCCCCCTGGTGAAGACGTAGTTGTGCGTCCGCTTTGTCGCTAGAAGTCCTGAAGTGGGTACAAATCTTCCCAACAGCTTGGTCATCCAGAATCCATAAGTTCTACTTCATCTGTGTTCTCCTCCTCGTTCCCCTATAACTGGTGGGCCCACTTCTTGCTGCAAGACTTCTTTACTGGGTTAGGCAATCCCCCGGTCCGCCCACCTCATGCCCTCTAGGCTTTACTAGCCTCTTCTCTTGTCCCGTGCCGTTGAGATGCCCACAGTTAATGGGGACATCAAAGGCTCTTCTCTATACAACTCCGCGTCAGTCCCTGCTACTCGCTTCTGTCTGCCCGCACCAAGCGTCATGCTGACAGGTACCGTAGGCCCCCCGCCCTATTTGAGCCAGCGATAGGTTTGTGGGTTATCCCTCGAAGAAGTACGTTCCCGTTTATAAGAGGTGCCCAGAGATACAAGTTGGGCCCCAAATAGCCTGGGTTCCTTTGTGGTGCTCCAGCGGCTGAACGCGGGCCGACTCCGTATAACTTCAGCCCTGCCCCCGACTCAACGTAAATCCCGAACGGGCGTTTCACGTGTCCCTACCTCAATCCGTGTGCTGTGACCGTCTTACTCCCGCAGACCTGTCTTCACCCCTTTCCTTCCTGTTTGCCTAGCCACTGATAAAACATCTTTTGAGAGTCAAGGATGTGCTGGCAGGAGAAGACCGTGCAGGGGAGAAGCGATCTATCTTATCGACTGGAAGGGCTTCGGCCGCGGAGGAGCTTCATGTGACCTGGCGACCAATTTTGTCCTCCGGATCTCCTCGCTAAATTTCAAAGGACGAGGGGGTTTAGAGCTAATGGAGGGGAGTGGTTACTTAGTCGACGGCTGCGCGTCGCGCCTCGCAAGCTCGCACGCGGCCGATTACCCCCTGTGGTGCCCTAGGAGTCCCGCACGGGTGCTGCGTCTGCCCGCGAGCCCACCGTGGTCCTATCTGCTCTAGGGCGGGAGAACCCCTTACGTTACCAGTCCTTCCCCTGCTCTGTCTCCAGCTCGTGACAGCCGCGCCTCGCGCAAAATCCCTGCTTAAGGCGCGCGTTGCGCGGACTGGCTGGGTACCGATAATTAGAATGGGGCCATGCGGTGGAGGCCTTTGAATAATGGTTAATTGACGGCCGTGCTGGTTCCTTGATGATATGATTAGACGTCCCTAGCACTCTGCGTGCTACAGTCTGGTAGGTGTGATTTTGGAGCGTTAGATGTGTTGAGTTCAGTCTTGATTTCCCGTGTACCAATCCGCCTGCTTACGTTTCCTGACCTTGCCTGTTTGCCGCCTCCTCGACCGTCTGCCTGCCTTTGACCATGAGACCTCTGCCGTCTGCCGCCTGTCCTGACCTTCTGCCTGTCCCCGACTACGCCTCCGGATTACGATGTTGCACCACGCTGTACCCCGGCCTGCGCATCGCAAGCCAGTCCACTTCAGGTGGGTAACGACTCTGGTAAGCGCTCACGCCTGAGCATAGCAAATCCGGATTGGCCCGCTGTGCGGCGGGCTCTGGTTAAAACGAGGGGCTACTATAACTCCGTTCCCTGCAGGCTTGCTATCAACGCTTGTCGTTGGCCCAGCGGATCCACTCCGTCTCCGTTAACAGCAGAAAAAGACAAGTTATAGTTGTATGAGGGATTCTAAATACATGGAATTACTGATATGAACTAATTTGTCGCCAGGAATCTCCCTCAACCACCGAATTGCTTGCTTGTGCTCCCTGGGTCCAGGGTTCGGCATTGGTTGGACCGATAGTGGATAAAGTTACTGGAGGAGGGGTGGCGATGACCCATCTGTTTTGTTCCCTGTTGGAACCAATGACAAAGTAACAGGACGGTAAGGTGGAGCTCCTAAAGAAAAAATTTTAAAGAACTAAGCTCAAAGCTGAAGGGAAGGACCTCCAGGTTGCGTCATCCAGAATACTGCCTGTGACCTATGCGCTAACTTCAGCGAAAGGACAGCTGGATGCTCAGGGATTAAATGCATGGCTGAGAGTCTTGGTTGTAGGACAGAGAGGTTGTGGGTTTCTTGAGAGCACTGGGTCTGATTTTTTCATCTTGGGTACAATCTGTTTTCTACAGAAAATTGCACCTGAAGGTAAGGGGGTCGCTAATGTGCTGGGGGAAAGAATTCTAGAAGGGGAGCAGGAGTATTTACACTAGGGAGATGAGGTGAGGGACAATAAAGAAATGAAGGGGTATATAGGTTAGAGAGTGGCAGGATATATCAGCGGGTGGAAAGGTGGCAATGGTGAGGTGAGTAGACCGAGTGTGATAATGGGGAGATCCCATGTGTTGCAAACCAGCATTGAATGAACTAGGGTACCCACCATAACACATTAAATTTCAGCCACATACTGCTGTGGTAATAAATAATCACATGCTGTTCACATAAAGGTATAATGTATATAACCCATGCCATCATCTAAAATGGTAATGTAAACTCCCATGGCCATCTACCGAAGATGAGAATGTTTAAATTCGAAGCTCATCATCTTGAACATGTAACGTTTTAAATCCCATGCTGTCTACTGATCGGGTAATGGTAGATCCCATTCCGTATAATGATAGAACGGATGCATAATCAATTGGTTGCTGTGCAGCACAGGTAGCTTCCAAGTGATAATAATGGTGACTTCAATTCCCAGATCATTGACTGAGGGTAAACGTTCTGGCATCGACTGAAAAGGGAAGAAGTTTCCACAATCTGTTAGGAGATAATTTTATATGGGGCTGTTTGTGTGGATGATCCAACTATGAAGTGATGCTCTGTTGGATCTGGTCATGTCTAACAAAGCAGAAAACTTGTCCGAAACGGTCACGGTTCTGAAAATCTATGGTAACAGTGTCCACAATATAATTCATTTAGCGTAAACTTGAAAAAAGAAAAACAGAGATCGGAATGCAAAACATTTAATTTTAAACGGCCAAATTTTTCCTTATATGAGGCGGAAGCGCAATACAGACCTTAGACTGGAGCAGCTATGTAGCAAATAATTAAATGAAGCTGAAATGAGGAGCTTAAAATATAACTTTGGGAAATTTATTGCAAAATATAAATTCCTTTATGAGGTAACAAGTAAAGCGGCACTAAAAACTAAAACCAACATGGCTTCTAACCCTTCTGTTAAAGGGCAATAAACAATAAAAAAAGGGCATTTAAAAAATATAAGTCAGAGGGCCTCGGCACAGCCTTGAAATTACAGGATAGCTTAATAAAATCTGTATAAAAGAAGTGATTAAAGCATCTAAAATTCAAAATGAAAAGCAGGTGGCGCCAAGGGACTAGCACAGACTAACCCGTAACCCAAGAAATCTCCTTTAAGCAAAGTAAATCCAAAAAGCCGAAGTCAAGCAGTAGGACCCTTAAAAGGCCGTGTAATGCGGGAGTCTGGCTCACTGGTGACCAAGAGAAAAGCAGAGGTACTAAATAGTACTTCAGCTCAGTATAGCTACTCAAGTAGAGATTAGTAGTTTGATGGGGGTGGCCAAGTAGCCGATGTAGGTAGTGCAGTACTGTTTAATACATCATCTGCTAATAAATAATATTGGCTCTAGTGAAGAAAAAGTCAAAGCCAATTTACATAAACTTGAAATGTGAACAAGGAGCTTCCAGGCCCTGATGGCATTACCCAAGATTGCTTAAAGTAAGCACAGCTCGGTTATCGGTGTGCCCCTGGTAACATGATTTTAGAGTTTCCCCCTGGTGACTGTATAGTAAGCAGGAGACTGGGGCGCAAGCAAAGTAGTTCCATCTTCAAAAAAGGTTCCAAGTCTGTGCCCAGGTAATTATAGACCAGTAATATTATATCATCTGTTTTTGGTTAAAAATGTTTAGAAGGTGCTGCATAAGGGACTATAAACAGGAGCATGTTACAAACACAATATTCTATAGTGATTGTCAGCCGTGTAGTGATTTTACTAGAGGACATGAGGCTGTCAGGTAACCTAATCTGATCAGTTTTTTTGTATATTAAGAGGTGAGTAGAATTCTGGATAGCGGGTCATCCGTTGGTGATATAGTGTTATTTAGTACTTTGCAAAGTGCGTTGTACACTGTCCCGCAGAAGCTTTGTTAGGTAAACTAGAATTCCATTGGGTTAGAGATAGACGGTTGGTAATTGCTTCAAAACCTTGCTTGCTGGAGACGTCACACAAGAGAGTGGTTGGTAAAATGCGATCCCTCTCTGAGTGTGTCCCCGGTATTATGAAGTTGGTGATGCCCGAGGGCTCAGTCTTGGGTGCTCTCGTATTTACTGTATTTATTTATACTATATAAGTGGTAAGGGATCAATTGCACTGGTCTTCGATTTTTGCAGATGACACCGAATCTATTCAGGGTAGTGCAAATCTATTCGAGACAGATGGCCTCTTGCTAATATGCAAGCAGTACCTGGACCACACTGAGCTATGCTTGTGGGCATCCACTTGGCAAATGGGTTCAAGTGGAGATAAATGATAAGGGTTCTGCATCAGGTTAGTAAAAGAATCTGCAGAGCATCAAATGTCCTAGGGGGAGAAAAACATTGAAATCGCTAGTTTGTGAGAAAGATCTTGGCGTTCTTGTTAGATCATAACTACAGAAGCGCATGCAGTGTCAATCAAGCACTGCCTCTAGGCAAGCAAGATATTGGCGATGTATTAAAGGATGACCCATGTGACTCGGGTGAGCAAGAGAAAAATGTGAATTCTAACCGCTGTATAAAGCATTGTGCGTCCTCTCTTAGAATATGCTGTTCAGTTCTTTATGGGCCCCCAATTTATAGAAGAATGTGAATGGATCGCTAGAGAGAGGTCAAGACGAGCAAACAAAATCTTATAAAGGAGAATGAGGATCTTAGTTATGAGGAGAAGTTTAGTATAATTGAGAACTTATTCGTCGTTGATTAAAAGACGGGCTTCGGGTGACAATGATATAATTTAATATAAATATCGTTAAATGGTCCCCTACAAAAAAGTATAGGGGGAAAAATTATTTCAAGGAAGCCCCCTCAAAAGACAAGGGACTTTCCCCTTTTCGACTAGAGAAAAAAGGATTCAATCTCCAGAGGAGAAGGCGTTCTTTCACTGTAAAATGTAATTGGGGAATAGCCCCTGAATTTGTAACACGAACGAAAATTTCAAGAAAGATTAGATACTGGAACTAAAGAATATTAATGCGTACTAGCCAGTAAAATTCGGGACCTGGCTGGGGAGGCTCTGGGGTCAGAATGGGTCTCCATGGAGCAATTGGTTTTTCCCTTGTGGGTTCCGGGGCATTAACCAGTGGGAGGCTGGGCTTAAAGTCTTTGTCCCTCCCCACCCAATTTTTCCCCCCCTTTTTGGTTTAACCGATGGACCGTGCCCCTTCTTTCAACCGTACTAACTATGTAACTATGTGCTGACCAATTTTTTGTTTTTTGGATTGCTTACATGAGTGTCTGGCCTCAAATTTGGTTGTGCACTCTGCCCATCCACACAACATTTTTTTTCAAGTAAAAATGTACTGGGCCCCTTCCTACCTAAGATATGGAGGTCGAACAGACACCAATGGGCCAATTTATGAAAACGTTTTGGGTATAAAACTCTTTTTGTTGCCCTACAACCAATCAGATGCTTCTTTCAGAGCACTATATGAAATTAAAGGGGGGTGTTCTGTTTGGTTTCCAGGGGCTCTGTTTGGTTTGCTTGGGGCAACAAAAGATTTTAGCCCCGACCGTTTTCATACATTTGCCCCCAAAAGTAAGTAAATTTTAGAGAGGTTCCCACTGTACCAACATCTTATCACGTTGGATGGGCCTTTACAGTTTTGATAAAAAATGTGTGCTAGAAACCTCAAATTTTCATGTATCCTAAAGTAGCAGAAAGGCATTTTGAAAAAAGTATATGTTCCCTTTGACTGTTTTTTGGCATTTATAGATGCGGGGTCATATTTGTCTGCTACAAACCCCAAAAAGGGCATGGCTGGGGGGCTGACCTTCTGAGGTTGCCCGGGGGTGAAGAAAGGGGCCAAAAGCCCACCACAATCCCCTGGGGGGGTTTTTTCCCTTGTCTAATCCATAGTGCCAACAGAAAATACAACCCCCACCTAATACTTTATAACTCCATCACACTGCCTATTACTCCATTGCTCCCCCTACTCCACCTATCACCGCTTGGGGAGTTTGTACAGTGGAGGGAATAACTAGGGAGATTCTGGAAAAATGAAGGGGGCCTAAATGTTTTTGTGTTTGGTTTAAATCTGCATGGAGATTTTTGGCCGGGGAAAAAGAATCATGGTGGTTTTGGGGACAGATAGGGGAAAAAAAAGGAAATGTGGGGAAAGAGTTTCCCATTTCGAGAAGGGCGCACCTGTAATCCCTGGAAAAGGGAACTGCACTAAAAATATATAAAAATTTCCCGTGTAATAAAAAGGGAATTAAAATATAATTTAATTTTATATAAAAATAAAATATAAATATATAAAATTTTTATATATTTGTGTTTTATATATATAATATAATTTGGGATATATAAATATATAATTATGTATATGTATAATATATATTATATATAAATAAAAAAAAATATATATATATATATAAATTTTATATATATTTTAAAAAATATATATAAGTGTCTACCCCCCCATATGGGGCCTTTTTGGGAGAAATAATTAGTAATAATTGGGATGGTTTATATCAGGGAACTGGGATGGTTTTTGGTGGTATTATTCAGTCCTAAAGTGGTTTTTTATATTTGGTTCATGATGTTGTGGCATAATTCCGTCACTGTATGGGGGGTGATATGGGGGTCATTTGGGGGGGTAGAAAAAATTCAGTCACTAAAGTGGTGGTGATTTTGTGGTCATAATGTTTGTGGTAAAAAATTCATTCACTAAATTTTTTTTGGGGGAAAATGTTGGGCCCGATGGGCAGAATTCTAAATCCTATGTGGTGGTGATATGGTTGGGTCATGGGTGCTATTTTTTTTTGTATAGTGGAAACATTTTTAAAAACAACAGTCTTTTGGGTTTTGGGCAGAAATAGTAAAATGATATTTTCGCCCTTATTGCGGTTTTTCAAAGTTTTGGGCACTTGGGATTTACCCCTTAAAGTTAGGAAACATCCTGAACATTTTTTTAAGCTATTTGTAAGGATTAAGTATAAAAACAAAAAAAAAATAGAAAATATTTATAGACCCCAGTTACGCCGCTGCTGTGTTTTTTGCTGGCCTGGGGAAGAGGGGGGGCCATTATGTTCGGTCGGGGGTTTTTTAGAGGGAAATTTCCTGGTTTTTTATTTTCATTGGGGTTGTTTATAAGCATGTCTTTGGGGTTTTTGTCGTGTTCGGGCATGGGTTTTGAGGCGGGGTCCTTGGGGTTTTATTTTCATGTTTTTGGAGGCATGGCGTGATGTGTTCCTCTTTATGTTCTCTAAAAGTTGGGAGGTATGGATAATGATTGGGGGGCCCAGAGGTTTCAGTTATAAAGGGCCCAAAATTTTCTTAAAGGACAAACCCTATCCCTAACCAAAGTTTTTTTCACAAAATGTCGCACATGGAAAAACCACAAAAAACGCAAAAGTCGTTAGCGATGTTTAAAGTTTTGGTTTTTTCTGCCTCGTATAACTTTTCCAAAAACTCGGTTTTTTTCAAGTGCCCAAAGAAGCGGGGGAAAAAACGATAGTAAAAAACATCATCGGGGCCCGAACAAATGGCCCAAAGACTTTACACAAACCCCTCAATGGGTACTTGCCTTGAACAATGTTTTTACCTTATTTGCAGTTAGAAAGTACAAACCCCCCGAAAAAAATGCCTTTTGTTTTAACATACCCTAACGTAACCCTAAAAATTTTTTTGAAAAGGGCGGGTTTCTTTTCCTGCTATTACGCAACGTTTCCCCTTTGGGGGCCTAACTTTTTTCTCCAACCCTTTCCCGTCTAAATTTTTCTTACTTTACTTTTAAATTCCCCATGGGCCCCAAGAATCAACTTCATTGGTGGGGGCCCCAAAAAAATCCCAAAAATCTGGGGGGCCCCCCTAAGAATCAACTCCACTTGGGGCCCCCCAAAAATAACCTGCTTGGTGTTTTCCCCCAAAAAAACAAAATCCACTGGTAGGCCCAAAGAATCAACTACACTGGTGAGTCCCAAGAATCAACCTTTCTGGTGGGAACCCCAAAAGTCTCCCCCACTGGGGGCCCCAAGAATCAAATCCCCTTTTGGTTTAGCCCCCCAAAAATTTAGCTCCAGTGGGTGGGTTTCCCAAGAATTAACTCCACTTGTGTCTTCAAGAATTAACTTCACTGGTGGGCCCCAAGAATTAACCGCTCTGGTGGGCTCCAAGAATCATCTCCACTGGTGAACCCCAAGAATCAATTTCACTGGTGGGCCCCAAGAATCAACCCTTTACCGGTGGGCCCCCAAGAATCAACCTACTGGTGGGGCCAAAGAATTAAATCCACGGTGGCCCAAATAATTTTAAATCAAATGTTGCCCCCAAAAAACAACTTTCCCTTTGGGGGGACGCCAAAATCAAACCCCCTTGGGGGGCCCAAAGAATCAACCCCCCACTGGTGGGCCCCAAAAAATCAACTCCACTTTGGGGCCCCAGAATCAACTCCACTGGTGACCCCCCCAAAAAATCAACTCCACAGGGGCCCCAAAAAACAACTTCAAATGGTGGGCCCCAAAATCAACTTCCTGGTGGGCCCCCCAAGGGAAACAACTTTACTGGTGGCCCCAGGAATCAACCCACTGGTGGCCCCAAAGGAAAACAACTCCACTGGTGGCCCCAAGAATCAACTCCACTGGTGGCCCCAAGAATCAAATCCAATTGTGGGCCCCAAGAATCAACTTTCCCCTGGTGGCCCCAAGAATAAAATCCACTGGTGGCCCTAAGAATCAACTTTCCAAAGGTGGGGCCCCCCAAAAATCATCTCCACTGGTGGGCCCCCCAAGGGAAAAAAACCTGCATTTGGGGGGTCCAAACAATCAAAATCCACTGGTAAAGGGCCCCAAAAAATCAACTACACTGGTTAGTCCCAAGAACAACCTTTTTTGGTGGGAAACCAAGAGGGCATCTCCACTGGTGGGGCCCCCAAAAAATCCCCCTTTCCTTTTTCTGGTTTCCCCAAAAATCACTAACCCGGTGGGGTTTCCCAAAAATCATCTCCACTGGTTTGGGGCCCCAAAAAATCAAACCCCCACTGGTGGCCCCAAAAAAATCAGCCTTTCCCTTTGGGAGGGCCCCCCAAAAATCAACTCCATTGGTTTAGCCCCAAAATCCGCTCCCCCTTGGTTTGGGGTTCAAGAAAACAACTTCACTGGGGGGCCCCAAGAATTAAACCCCTCTGGTGGGCCCCCCAAAATCATCTAAAACTGGTGAATCCCAAGAATTTAACTCCACTGGGGGCCCTAAGAATCAAATTCACGGGTGGCCCCAAGAATCAACTCCAACTGGTGGCCCCAAGAATCAACTCCACTGGTGGGCCCAAGAATCAACTCGACTGGTGGGTCCAAAGAATTATCTCCACTGGTGGGCCAAATAACTCTTTATCTTCAACTGGTTGGTCCAAAATCATCTCCTTGGTGGGCCAAATAATAAACTCCATTGGTGGGCTTCAATAGTCAACTCCACTGGTGGTACCAAGAAACAGCTCCATTGGTGGCCCCAAGAATCAGCTCCACTAGTGGGTCCCAAGAATCAACTCCACTTGTGGGCTTCAAGAATCAACTTCACTGGTGGGCCCCAAGAATTAACCGCTCTGGTGGGCCCCAAGAATCATCTACACTGGTGAATCCCAAGAATCAACTCCACTGGTGGCCCTAAGAATCAACTTCACTGGTGGGCCCCAAGAATCAACTCCACTGGTGGGCCCCAAGAATCAACTCTACTGGTGGGTCCAAAGAATTATCTCCACTGGTGGGCCCAAATAATTAACTCAACTGGTTGCCCCAAAAATCAACTCCTTTGGTGGGCCCCAAGAATCAACTCCACTGGTGACTCCAAGAATCAACTCCACTAGTGGGCCCAAAGAATCAACTCCACTGGTGGCCCCAAGAATCAACTCCACTGGTGGCCCCAAGAATCAACTCCACTGGTGGCCCCAAGAATCAACTTCACTGGTGGCCCCAAGAATCAACTTCACTGGTGGCCCCAAGAATCAACTTCACTGGTGGCCCCAAGAATCAACTCCACTGGTGGCCCCAAGAATCAACTCCACTGGCGGGCCCCGATAATCAACTCCACTGGCGGCCCCAAGAATCATCTCCGCTGATGGGCCCAAATAATCGACTCCACTGGTGGACCCCAAGCACCCTAATCCGACACTTTTACCGCCCACAACAGGAGGCTTCGGACGTGGCGCCTACGTTGAAGTGACATTGTACCAGCAGTTAGGCCACAACAGGAGCCAGTGAGCTGACCCCCATAGGGTTCATTTTTAGTTATTTTCAACAACAACAACAAAATCAATTTTGGAAGGCCCTAACTGATGTACTCAGCATTGGGTCGAAACTGACTTTTACCTGAAATCGAAGTACTACCATAATCAATGGCAGATTTCAAAAAAATCAGTTTTGGAAAAATTTGCTCAGGGCAAACTGGCCTAGTAAAGTCGATAGATAACATCCCTCATAAATGTACAACTTTTAGTATTACTACATTATCATCATTTAAGGACTCTTAAAGTTTTTTGGTTTTTTTCTGCAAAAAAAAATGTCAAATCCAGCAGCACCACCCGCTGCTGTGTTGTGGTATTACTGGTAAGAGTCTGTACGTCTTCTGGAGGAGCTGACTGGCCTTGAGACGTGTTTTTTTCTAATTACACTCACAGTATCTTATCTGTGGAGAAACAGAGCCATTCACCTGAAAGGTGCAGAACGCTCCGATGAAGGTATTCATGTTTCTCAGAGATAAAACCATTCAAAGCAGGATTGAATCCCCCTCATCTGTCAGGCTGGGGAGCGGATGCCACGGGGTATGTAAAATGCCGATTTTTAAAAATTATTATTTTTTTTTTTTCACATTGGCATGTTTAAAGGAGCTCTGCGCTATCTGATGGAAGCTGTGAAATTTCCTTCTGGATATGATTCTTTGTATTTTTTTTTTTTACTTATTCTCTTTCTTCCTTCCCCGTATTCACCTCCGTGCTGTAAAAAGGGCTTCAATAATTTATAGCGTTAAGTGTAAAAAAAAATGGTGACAGCGAGATGTACATGACTGCAATGTGAATGCACGCCCAAGATATTCAAGCCTGCGCTTCTATCTCTGCCGCCGTAAACTGAGAAGTGACGGATCAATCTGATCCTTTACATTCACGCCGCCTGCTCCCTCGCCGGGAGTGATGGCCGTTTCTCTGGACGGTGACTTCATTAAAGGACAGTTTAATCGTCATCTCTAAGTTGACCGGGAAGGGAACGGACTGCGAACTGGAATGGAAAGCAAGGAAATGTATGTGGTGGTATTAAAGGGGCTCTCCAAGTCCGAAAAACCTCTTATTACAAGGAGGCTACTTCAAAAATGAGTTGAGTGCCCCAATGTTGCCACCCCTCGCAGAAAGGAAAGCAAGAAAATGCATATGGTTCTATTAAAGGGGCTCTCCTATTCCAAATTACCGCTTGTTATTAGAAGGTTTCTCCAAAAATGAGTTGAGTGCTAAAATGCTGTCACTCCTAACCTCCTTCATATAAGACAAGTCCTTCAGAAATGAGCTGAGTGCCCCCTATGCTGCAAGAAAATGTATGTTGCTGTATTAAAGGGGTTTTCCAACTCCCCCAAAAAATTCTGATTAAAACAAGACTCATACAAAAATGAGTTGAGTGCCCAATGTTGCAAGAAAATGTATGTGGCTATATTAAAAGGGTTCTCCAACCCCCCAAAAAAAAACTCTTATTATAAAAAGGCTCTTTCAAAAATGAGCTGAACGACCCAATGTTGCAAGAAAATGTATGTGGCTATATTAAAAGGGTTCTCCAACCCCAAAAAAACTCTTATTATAAAAAGGCTCCTTCAAAAATGAGCTGAGGGCCCCAATGCTGCCACCCCTAGCAGAAAGAAAAGCAAACTAATGTATGTGGTGGTATTAAAGGGGCTCTCCAACTCCAAAAAAAGTTTCTGATTAAAACAAGACTCCTACAAAACTGGGCTGAGTGCCCCAGTATTGCAAGAAAATGTATGTGGTTCTATTAAAGGGGCTCTCCAACTCCAAATAACCTCTTAATATAAGAAGGGTCCTTCAGAAGTAAGCTGAGTGCCTTCCATGCTGCAAGAAAATGTACATTGCTGTATTAAAGGGGTTCTCCAACTCCAAATAACCTCTTGTTATAAGGATGCTCCTCCAAAAATGAGTTGCGTTCCCCAGTGCTGTCACCCCTAGCAGAAAGGAAAGCAAGAAAATGTATTTGGTTCTAATAAAGGGTCTCTCCAACTCCAAATAACCTCTTGCTATAAGAAGGGTCCTTCAGAAATAAGCTGAGTGCCTCCTATGCTGCATGAAAGTGTATGTGGTTGTATTAAAAGGGTTCTCCAACTCCAAATACCCACATAATATAAGAAGAATAATTGAGAAATGAGCTGAGTGCTCCATGTTGCCACCCCTAGCAGAATGGAAAGCAAGAAAATGTATGTGGTTATATTAAAGGGGTTCTCCAACTCCAAAAACAACCTCCTAGTATAAGAAAGGTCCTCCAAATAACCTCTTTCTATAAGAAGGGTCCTTCAGAAATAAGCTGAGTGCCTCCTATGCTGCAAGAAAAATGAACATTGCTGTATTAAAGGGATTCTACAACGCCAAATAACCTCTTGTTATAAGGCTGCTCCTCCAAAAATGAGTTGAGTGCCCCAATGCTGCCATCCCTAAAAGAATGAAAAGCAAAATAAAATGTATGTGGTTGTGTTAAAGTGGCTCTCCAACTAAAAGAATAAACTATTATAAGAAGGCTCCTCCAAAAATGAGTGCCCCAATGCTGCCACCTGAAGCAGTCAGCTGTAATCTGTAGAAGGAGCTTGGCAGTTCTGCGTCTTGGTTTGTGCAATTCAGGCCAAATAGAGTTTTTACGGAACCGACCCTAACCTTAGCCATAAACTAAGGTTGGAGATGGGGCTCAGTTTAAGGATTTGTATGCTGTGTCACTTACTGTCCTTCGTCTTTTAAGGTCATTGGTCAGCTTGAGGTAAGGAATAGTGGTAGAGTTACAGATGGAGTTGAGGTAGGGTTAGAGTTTGGTATTAAATTGGGGGAGGATTGGAGTTGAAGCTCAGGTAGGATTAGAGATTGGGTTGGAGTTAGACTTAAGGAGAGTGTTTGGGCACAATTAGGGCTGGGATAGGGTTATTTTTAGGGTTGGAGTAAGTTTAGTGTTGAAGCTCGGGCAGGGGTTAAGGTAGGGTTAGAGATAGGGATGGGGCTAGGGTCAGAGTATGGTTTGTTTTAGGTTCGGATTTGGGGTAAGTTAATTGTTAAAGCTGTGGCAGGGTTAGAATTAAGGTCGGAGTTGAGGAAGGGATAGAGAAGTGGTTGGAACTAGGGTTAGGGTTGATGTTGGGGTAGCTTTAAGACCTTAAGACCTTAAACCTACCCCAACATCAGTAGAGTTAGATTTACAGTTGGGGAAGGGTTAATGTTAAAGCTGGGGCTAGGTTAGAATTCGGGTTGGAGTTGAGATAGGGCTAGAGAAAGGGTTCAGGCTAGGGTTAAGGTTAATGTTGGGGTAGCTATTAGGATGGAGTAGAGTTAGTTTAATAGTTGGAGTTGGGTTAATTTTGAAGCTGGGGCAGGGTTAAAGTTAGGGTTGCAGTTGGGGTAGTGTTAGAGATAGGGTGGGAGTTTGGAATAGGGTTGGTGTTGGGTCAGGGTTAGTTTTAGGTTCGGAGTTGGGGTAAGGTTCGTGTTAAAGCTGGGGCTAGGTTAGAATGAGGGTTAGTGTTAAGGTAGGATTAGAGAAAGGGTTGGAGCTAAGGTTAGAGTTGGTGATGGGGTAGCATTAGGGTACAGTGTAAGGCCATGTTCACACGGCTTAAACCAGGACATAATTCGGTCCGTAGTTACGCGCCGGAGTGCGCCTATTACGGGCTGAAAACGTCCTGGTCATTACGGTAATCCACAGTTCTCATAGAGAACTATGGATCACGTCTCCTCTCCCTGCTCGGCGAATACGCCGAGGGGGGGGGGGATAATTGACAGGTCAGTTTCTAGCGGCGTATACGCGCCGCTAGTAATGAATGTCTATGGGCCGGCGAAGTGCTGGCCCCCCGCTCCCTCCCCCGCTCCCGCCCCGCCCCCGTCCACACGGCGTAATTGCGGGGTGTAATTACGTCCCGCAGTTAGGCCGTGTGAACATAGCCAATGGCTATGTTCACACGGCTTATTTCGGGGCGTATTTACGGACAAATTTACGTCCGCAAATACGTCCCAACATACGTTTCAAATACGTGTCATAAAGTGTGGCACGTATTTCGTGTCGTAAATACATTCCCCATTCTTTACTATGGGGATTTACGTTGCAAAATACGCCTCAATAAGTGACAGGGGACTTAATTTTACGATCGTATTTACGCCCGCAAATACGTCGCGAAAATACGCCTCGTGTGAATGACGAGGCGTATTTTACATTGGAATCAATACTAATCGAATTGTTCATTATTTGAAACGTATTTCGGGACGTATTTGCGGGCGTAAATACGTCCGTAAATACGTCCCGAAATAAGCTGTGTGAACATAGCCTTAGTGTTAAAGCTAGGGCAGGGTTAGAATTTTGGTTGGATTTGCAGGAGGATTAGGGATTGGGTTGGAATTACGGTCAGGAATGGTGTTAGAGTAGGTTAAGGGTTAAGGTAGGAATAGTTGTAGAGTTGGAGTTGGGGAAAGGGAAGTGTTAAAGCTAGGCTAGGGTTAGAATTAGGGTTGGAGTTTGGCTAGGTATAGGTGTTGTGGTAGGTTTAAAGTTAGGATAAGGTTAGTTTAAGGTTGGGTAAATGTTCGAGATTGGGCAGGGTTAGAGTTATGGTTGGAGTTGGAGTAGGGTTAATTTTACAGCTGAAGTTGCAGTAGGGTTAAAATTAGGGTTGGACTGGATAGTTTTCATAGCTATTATCAAGACCTTTATAATCTTCCATCTAAGTACACTGCTCCCACTGGGCAAGATGCTTTAGAAGCACTTAATGCCTATATCAAGAAACACTCTCTACCTAAGCTCGACTCACAGGTGCTTGCTGCGATAGAGACCCCTTTTACCCCTTCTGAACTACAGCAGCCGATTTCCTCTTTATCTGCTGGGAAGAGCCCAGGCCCTGATGGCTTCACTGCTAAATTCTATAAAACACTTAACGGGGTTGTCTCACTATGAAGATCATAGTTGAAAATGTGGGGACCAAAAATCTAAGGATGTACGTCCTTGGTTACTATTGGCAAAGTGCTACGGTTTTAGAGAACGGCCTGGTTTACATGTGCTTAGCAACGGTGTTTGTTTACTGGTCAGGGAAGCATTCTGTCCTGACCAGGTTGTGCACATGCAAAGGAAAGGCAGTTAAGAGGAGGGGTAGGGATGTGTGTATTGGCTGGCAAGGAGGAGAAGCAGTGAGAGGACATGCAGGGGGGTTGTGTGTAGTGTATCCTCTTCACTGCTTCTCCTCCTTGCCTGCCAATACACACATCCCTGCCCCTCCTCTTAACTGCCTTTTCTTTGCATGTGCACGACCTGGGCAGGACAGAATGCTTCCCTGACCAGTAAACAAACACCGTTGCTAAGCACATGTAAACCAGGCCGTTCTCTAAAACCGTAGCACTTTGCCAATAGTAACCAAGGACGTACATCCTTAGATTTTTTGGTCCCCACATTTTCAACTATAATCTTCGTAGTGAGACAACCCCTTTAAGGAAGAACTGACGGGCCCCTTATTAGATTCTTTTAATACAGTCTCGTCCCTCTGCCCGTTCCATCCTTCTTTTGTTGAGGCACATATTACAGTAATCCTTAAACCAGGAAAAGACCCATTACTTTGCCAAAGCTACAGACCTATATCACTTCTTAACACAGATACCAAATTATTTGCGAAGCTGATAGCAGTCAGGCTCAACTCAATTTTGGAAGATCTGATCCACATAGATCAAGTCGGGTTCGTGCCCAATAGAGAGGCTCGTGATAATACTTTAAGAACGTTCTCCTTAATTCATCATGCTCATCGCGCCGGGACTCCCCTCTTGCTCCTGTCCTTGGATGCGGAGAAGGCATTTGACAGGGTGGATTGGACCTTTTTGGAGTCCGCCCTGTCAAATGTTGGGCTTGGGCAAAATTTGATGCAAAAAATCTTCGCATTGTATCAATGCCCTACGGCTAAGATAAGGGTTAATGGCACTTTGTCTAGACCTTTTAAGATCATAATGGAACACGACAGGGCTGCCCTCTATCACCCATTCTATATGTGATAGCCATGGAATATCTATTGCAATCCGTTAGGGCTGACCAGGGAGTCAAGGGGATGTTGATAGGAAAAGATCAACAAAAATGTGCTGCTTTTGCAGATGATCTCCTTGTATACCTCACCCACCCCGGAACTTCCTTGCCAGCGCTGATGGTCCTCCTCGATGGGTTTAGCTCTTTTAGTAATTTTAAAGTCAATTTCACCAAGAGTGTAGCGCTCAACGTCAACCTGGAGGCCGACACAGCTATTTCCCTGAAACGTAGATATCCCTTTAAATGGGCCAGAGAATCATTTACATATCTAGGAATTCGAATCCCAGTCAAAATTGAGCGCACTTTTGCGCTTAATTTTGAAACCCTATTCCAAACAATCAAGGGAGACTTATCCAAATGGGACAAGAAAAACTTCTCCTGGATAGGGAGAATAAATATCTTAAAAATGAATACGCTCCCAAGATTGCTATATCTCCTTCAATGCATCCCCATCTGGTTGCCTAGTACCTTTTTTCGGCATATCAATAAATGCTTCGGGAAATTTGTCTGGGCGAATAAACAGGCTAGAATAGCCAGGAGCACACTTATCCGGTGAAAAGAAAATGGAGGGCTGTCACTCCCAGATTTGAAGTACTATTATATAGCAACAGCTGGAGCTAGGGTATTAGATTGGTTTCACTCCAAATCGATAAAAAGATGGGTACAAATGGAAGAGACATTGGCTAGGCGCCCCTTGTCAGCGTTGCCATGGTTGGCTTCACAGAAAGTACGAGTCCACCAGGGCCAACTTCCCTTGGTTGCTGACGTTACCCTATCTATTCTTAAAGACCAGGGTCCCAGACATCACTTATTCACCCCAGGAGGCCACCTTACTGCTGTTCAGAGAAACCCCGAGCTACAAGTTACGGCATTGGATTTGGTGTATGAGGACCCCCTAGCTAGGAAGCCGCGGTTTATCGGTTCCTTTATTAAGAGAGGGATCTTTAGACCATATAGTGAGATCGTGCCTCTCCAACGCCAGTCGCCTAATGTTTGGCTTCAATATGCCCAGATCAAACACTATTTTGATGTGAATAAAACTAGTCTGAGGTTCAGTAGCGCTCTCACTGGATTTGAACAGCTATGTCTCCAAGAGCAGACTCCTAGACATGTTATTTCAACTTTATATGATATGATCCTGACCAACACATCTTCCGCTCGGCCTCTATTTCAAAGTAACTGGGAAAGGGATCTAAACGTCTCGGTGACAGATGACGATTGGACCAAAGCTTGTGTGTTGGCGGCGAAGGCTTCAATGCCCTGCCAGATACAGGAAATGAATTATAAGGTGCTATCAAGGTGGTACAGAGTACCCATGATCTTACATTCTTTGTTCCCTCAGGGTCCGCCCCTTTGCTGGAGATGTGGTCAGGGATCGGGAGACATGACGCATATCTGGTGGGGGTGTCAGGACATTCAACCGTTCTGGCTTAAAGTTATTGAAATTATATCATTGATTACAGGTATAAAGTTGCAAAATGATCCGTTTGCCCTTCTTCTCTTCATGCTCCCAATGGATCTAAAATCCTTGAAAGGAAGTTTGATCATTTATCTGTTGGTGTCAGCTAAGTTGTTGATTCCAAGAAAATGGAAATCTACCCAGATACCATCAATATCGGAATGGTTCAAAGAAATCTTTCGTATCCAGCGCATGGAGGAAATAAGGGCGGACACCGATCAACTCCTTGATAAATTTAATAAGACATGGATGGATTGGGTGATCTTTGTCGCATCTCCTGCATACAATTCACTACATAATTCATTATAGATCTGGGTTCTCTCTTTCTCTCATTCATCTGCTCTCATGCGTGACCGCTACCTTTAAATAATTGTGGTTCTCATAAGCTGGTAGTGGGGCCCTCTTATGGTCCGCGTTCGGCATGTTTTTTCTTTCAAACGTTATTTATGCTTTTTCTGCACGGTATTAATATTATTGCACCTGTCTTTCATGTTTAGTGATGACTGGCCAAGACTCCCTCCATGGGATTGAGTTCTATATTCTGATTTGAATATTTTATTACTGCCTTTATCTAAGCTCTCATGAGGGGATCCTATGGTGTACTTTTGGCTATGTAATTCAGAAACCCGAGGATGCTTATCTTATATGCAGCAAACTGTCTTAATTATCTATGTTTTGCTTTGTAACTACTGATTACATCCTCATTTGTCAGGATTTACGTATATCCCATCAAGTACTGTAGCATCATCTATCTTTGTTTGTTATTGACGATCACTTCTCTTCATCTTTGTTGTATACCGTATAATTATATGGCTACTTATTTTCAATAAAGTTCTTTTGAAAAAGTAAAAAAAAATTAGGGTTGGACTTGGGCATTTTTTTTTTTAGTTAGGGTTACATTTATGGTTAGGGGTCAATTTGGTAGTTATAGGTGCTTTCCAAAAGCCAGAAAACACATGCAGAATTTTTCTCCCACAGACCTTCATAAGTTTCGGGTTCTCCCGAACCCTGAACACTGTGACCAGTTAAGCTGAACTGTGTAAGAGCAAAGTTAGTGCTTGGTAACAAGTTTTCAGTTTTTCTTACAGCGCCCCCTCAGGAGAAATAAAGTATGCCAAGTCTTCCATTCTTGGAAATTCTTCACTTCTGCTCCTTGACAGTAGTTCCAAATTGTGAAACCTCTCTCCTATTGCTACTTAGATAGTAAGGTTCCACGCAGATTTCCATGCGAATTCCACCTCTAGACTATATCCTATTGATTGTACTTGGAGTCTGTCTCATGGCTCTTCTGGCCCAGACTTTTCTGCTCTTGAATTTGAAGTCCATGTTGCGGGAAAAAAAAAGGTGTAATTTATTGATGAGGATTTTTTTAGAATTGTATTGGGAGGCCACGACGCAAAGGGAGACATGTATGATCGGGTTTTTCACCCTTTTTCTGACGTACAATGCACCTAACTGAGCCGGCGCTATGATGTCTAATACGCCTAACGGATGTATTAGGTGCATTGTTTGTAAGACTCAACACTTTCTAATGCGCCTAACATGAGGTTCGGTGTTCTGGGGGTGTTCTGGGGATGTTCTGGGGGCGTTGCATCACACGTAATAATAGACACATATATAAATGTGATTCGGCAAAACTAGGCCCATTACTGCTCGGACAGGCAGAGCTATTCCAATGTGATCTGTCTGAGCCTGAGGAGTCGAAGTGGAGCTAGGGGAAAAAATGTCCCTTATTTCTCAATTTACACCAGTACAATAATAAAGAGTAATTTCTAATAATTATCAAACTATATAAAATTTAATTATTTAAATGTAATAAAAAATGTTATCATAAAATTAATAAAAAAATATGTAATATCCCAAAAATGTAAAAATATCTCCTATAAAATGTATTTAAAATTAATAGAATCTAAAATTAATTTTACATAAAATAAGCCACTGATGATGTTGTTCAGATTTTACCATTTTTAATTTTTACTACATTAAATTTGAAATGTATATTTGCTGCTCTCAGCCTTTATTCTACATATAGCAAGAGCCGCCACAGCACAGGTATTGCTGGGATCTGTGGTCCTCCAAGCAGGATCAGTCCCATAGTTTCAATCACTGACATGCTATTCTAATGACTTCTCTTATTTCCAGCCTATCTGTAGCCTTTATACATGTTTGGGGCATTACTAATGCGCCTAAGTTCCATAATGCGCCAAACACACAGGCGAGGGGCGGGGACTTTACACCATTTATAATCGCACAAAAACCACTTTCATACATTCAGGCGCATTATACACTGAAAACGAGACGCGAAAATTCACTTCGAAGCGCCTTCCTTCATACATGTCGCCCAAAGTGACCACAATGGAAAATGTGTGGGAACATAACACTTGACATACGTTAAATGGATACTTTTTCGCAGGAAAAACAAAAAACAATGTATTTACAATGCTTCATTAACAACTTAAATTTGGGGTTTAAAAATATACCAAAACGGAAGCAAACATAATGTGAATGAACATAAAATCGGAGATGGAGGCGACATTTGTGCCATTTATTAGGGTTTGTTTTTATGGAGTCCGCTGGTTGGTGTTACTCTTATCAGTGTTCTGCGGGTCAGTACGATTCCAGCGATGTGATAGCTTGTTTTTTTGCAGAGTGAGGTCTAGTATTTATTAGTATTAGTATTATTAGTAGTTATTACCAATTCCGAGCATATGTCATTTTTTTTTTTTTTTAACTCCTTAACGACCGCCCACCGTCTTTTGGCAGCAGCATTTCAGGCCGTTCGTCTGCAGCGATGTCTTTTGTCGTCGCTGCAGACATCGGAGTTTGCGGCTCCCGGCGCCGCAGCAGCGCTGAGATCGGTGCTACACAGCCCTGATCCCAGCGCAGCTCCTGCAAGCACCGGGGAGCGGGGGAAACCTCTGCACCCCGGTGCTTTAACCCTTTGATTGCCGCGGATCGTCACTGCAGCGCAATCAAAGGGTTTCCCTGCTCTGTCGGGTGATCGGGACACCCGGTGACCCGGCAGAGCCCGGGGAACGGCTGCACAGTCAGCCCACAGGACCCAGAGTAGCCCCAGGAATGTCTTTATAACAGGCCAGCGATCAGGACAGACTGTGTGCTGTCCTGATCGCTGCCTGTGTCAGATTGACACAGATTATAATGTATTAGCATATATGAATATGCTAATATATTACTAAGTGGAAAAAAAAGTAACAGTTCAGGGGATTAAAAAAAAGTAAAAAAAAACATAAAAAGTGTAAAAAAAATAAATAATAAAATAAAAATAAATATTTAATAAAAAATAAATTGTGCATACATTACACACACAAAAAACCTACACATATTAGGTATCCACACGACCGTAATAACCTGTAGAATTAAGTTTTAGTGTTTTGTTTTGTTTTTTTCTTTTTTTACACTGGTCACCCTGTGGGATAAATAACATGATAATGTATTAAATCGGACTTTCACGGATGTGGTGATGTCAATCGTGTTTACATTTTTATTTATTTTTTCTTAAAAGATAAATGAGGATTTTTTTTTAAATATATATATTTTTTATTTAATTTTTTTTTTTTTACATTTTTTTTATTAACATTTAGTCACCGTAGGAGACTTGAACATGCTTGATCGCTTGTACTATATATGGTAGTATTGATATACTGCAGTATACTGTATAGGTATATTCTTGAATATATATTGTTGAGTGGCACTCTATGGGTAAGGCAGATTTGCTGGGTGCTAATCAATATAGGACAGGGAATCCACAATTATGGCATAAATTGCATCCTAACCTGATAAAGTGGGCCTTCAAAGCACCGCGAAACGCATTGTTTTAAACATTTTTAACTTGTTACCACAAAGCAATAATAAAACTGACACCAAATAGGAGCTAACTTCCAGTATCAGCTATTTTTTTTTTTATTCTGGAGCGCTTACCAAACTCCTTCCCTCCCCTGATCAAAACCTAGATCGGGTTGCGATCTTCTTTTGACCCATAGGCAGGATGTGATAGAAGACCAATAATTTACCTATAGCATAGATAATAGACTGCACTCCCAAGTTCTGATGCAAATCAACATTTTCATTCAGTTTTTAATCCATGACCCCCAAGTAGAGGTGAATAAGGCAACCGCGACAGTTTAGGTGATGTTTCGGTCATAGACCTTCCTCTAACATGTCACTATGGAAAATAACATAAAACACAGATAAGTGGATAGACAGCATAGACAGAAAAATCTACAAATCAAAATATATACAAATGTATAGTCTCATGTCTCAGTCTACATCTGGGGCATCCATCGAGTACAGAGTAATGTATTGGTACGCTGATTAGATGTCCATAAACAGAGGAGAAATGGTCATCAAGTAGTATGAATATATAGAACATATACATATTTATACGTGTTATACACAGATGTGGCAATATGGCAAGTATCCACTGGTAAACATAGCCTGAGATATGTATAAGGGAAAAGGCACCATAAATAACATCCAGTAATAAATAATAAAACAATGGAGACTGGCTGACCCTACTAAATCCCTGAAAGAAGGCTTATCATAACAATGAAGCAAAAGTGGGAAGAGATAAAGGCCATAGCCTAGGAGCAAAGGGGAGCCGTGCTTCCAACTGGGTGCAGCGGCGCCTCTTAAATAAGAAGAGAACAGTGGGCGGTGAAATCACGTCTCGCGATAGGGCAGAGACTAAGGAAAGGCATGCGCATGCGGGAAGGGTTAGCGCATGCGCAATTAGGGAAAGGAGCACGAAAGGGAAACGGGCAAGGTGTGCACTCGCGGAAAGTCCGTGCAGGCGCTGAGCAGTGAGGGATAGAAAGAAATTACGACTTCTAAAGCACAGTATGATGCAGAGAGCAATGATGATAAGAAATATGTAGAGAGAGTGACTCGCACAGAAAGAAGAGGGAGGTGATGAAGATATACCCCATGATACTATAGGGGGGGAAAAAAACTTAGAGAGTGAAGGCTAAATAGAAGGGAAAGAGAAGAAAGAAATAGAAAAAGATAAAAGGTGCTGATAAAAAAAATCTTGAAGGTCAAAACTGGGTAAGAGTGAGCGTACCTAACTGGGGCCCGTACTGCCTATCATCTACCTACCTCCTACCTAACTGAGGCCCACCCACCGCCTACCTACAGCCTACCTAATTGGGGCCCACCAACACCTACTAAGACTTACTTACAACCTACCTAACTGGGGCCCTCCAACACCTACCTATCTGGGGATCACCTACCTACAAGGGGCCCACCTATCACCTACCTACTTTGTGCCCACCTACCTAACTAGGGCTCACCGACAATTTACTTAACTGAGGCTCACCATCCTAACTGTGGCCTACTTATCTACCTCGGAACTATCTACTTACCCACTTGTGGCTCACGTACCTACCTACTGGGGCCTACTTATCTACCTAACTTGGGCCTACCCACCAACCTGCCTGGGGTCATCCTACCTACCTACCACCTTATCCAATGGGGGTCTACCTACCTAACTAGCTACCTGGGACCTTGGCCATTTACCTACCTACCTAGTGCCTTGCCTACATACCTGGTAATATGATTTTGAAGGGCACAGCCCATAGCCAAAGCACAATCTCCAGGGGGTTGATCCTCTGTTCTTCCCCACCTGAGACTGTTCCTCTAAGCTATGGCCTGTACCCGCTCTTCTACACCTGGGAACTTTGTAAAGAGGTGGGAATGGGTAAAGAGGTGCTGTAAAAGTGAGGATTCTAAGATATGGAAACTGGAAACTATAGGCCGGAGAGCTTAACCTCTGTTGTGGGTAAAATGTTTGAAGGTTTTGTAAGAGATGCTATCCTGGAGTATCTCACTGAAAATAAATGTATAACGCCGTTCCAGCATGGGTTTATGAAGGATCGGTCCTGTCAGACTAATCTCATCCGCTTCAATGAGGAAGTTAGTTCCAGACTGGATCGGGGTGAGGCACTAGATGTCATATATTTGGATTTTTTCTAAAGCATTTGATATTGTTCCACATAAAAGGTTGGTAAGTAAAATTAGAATGCTTGGACTGGGGGAAAATGTGTGCAAGTTGGTAAGCAACTGGCTCAGATATAGAAAACAAAGGGTGGTAATTAACGGTGCATACTCAGACTGGATCGCTGTTACTAGTGGGGACCACAGGGCTCAGTATTGGGCCCTATCCTCTTTAATATTTTCATTAATGATCTTACGCAGGGATTGCACAGTAGACTATCGATCTTTGCAGATGATACTAAGCTCTGTAAAGGAATCCACACAATGGAGGATAATGTGTTATTACAAAGTAATCTGGATAAGTTGGAGGCCTGGGCAGAGAAGTGGCAGATGAGGTTTAACACAGGTAAATGCAAGGATATGCACATGGGGAGGAAAAATCCATTGCATGATTACATGTTAAATGGAAAAAACACTAGTTTAAAAATGACATGGAGAAGGACTTGGGAATCCTAGTGACAGTAAACTTAACTGTAGCAGCCAGTGTCCCGGCAGCAGCTGGCCAAGGCTAATAGGATCATGGGGTGTATTAAAAGAGGCATACATGCACATGATGGGAACATTATTCTCCCACTATACAAGTCACTGGTTAGACCACACATGGAATATTGTGTACAGTTGTGGGCACCAGTGCACAGGAAAGACATTGTAGAGCTTGAACAGGTACAAAGGCGGGCAACAAAAAAAATTTTAAAAGGGCCCGGGTGGACTACAATATCCAGAAAGACTAGCAAGGTTAGGGTTATTTAGTTTAGAGAAAAGACGGCTTCGGGGGGACATAATAAATATGTTTAAATATATTAAGGGCCAATATAGAGATCTCGTTAAAATTTTATTTATACCCAGGACTGTATCTAGAACAAGGGGGCATCCTCTACGTCTTGAGGAAAGAAAGTTTCTACATTAACATAGAAACGGATTCTTTACTGTTAGAGCGGTGAGACTGTGGAACTCTCTACCAGAGGAAATTGTCATGGTGAATTCACTAATAGAGTTCAAGAAGGGCTTGGATGCATTTCTGGAGAGTGATAACATAACTAGTTATAGTGACCAGGATTCTGGAGAAGGGTCTGGATACATTTCTAGATGTAATAATAAAACAAGTTATAGTGACTAGTATTCCGAAGAAGGGACTGGATACATTTCTAGATGTAATATAACAAGTTAAAGTGACTAGGATTCTAGAGGGGGGTCGTTGATCCAGGTATTTATTCGGATTGCCAGATTGGAGTCAGGAAGGAATTTTTTTCCTAATATGAGGTCAATTGGCTTCCACCTCATGGGGGTTTTTGCCTTCCTCTGGATCAACACTTTAACACTTTAGCAACACTTTAATAAATGGGCTGAACTGGATGGACGTATGTCTTTTTTTCGGCCTGACAAACTATGTAACTATGTAACTATATTTGTATGTAAATTCTGCAGGGACAAGTGGTGGCCGAGAGAAATCGTCATAGGAGTCTGGACTGGATGGAGAAGAAAAGGGAAAATAACGACTCATAAGTGAAGAGATCGTTTCATCAGAGAAGAGAAGGACTCATCAGATAAGCTGTTAAACACTAAAACGTAACTTTTATTATATATAACTCTTAACCTCTATACACACTATTTAAAAACCTGATCTCTCACCTCATCATTTAACCCTTTTTGCTTCTGAAAGAGGGAATAACTCCCTTTCTATTATCAAGTCTGGTGGAAAGCACCACCTATTAACAGGGGAGCTTATATCATAAGCAAATTACTAACTCCAGTAAGGGATTCCAAGCCAACTACTTGGTGCAGTCGTCCCTAAATCTCATAGACACAGAACAAAAAAGGCCCCTTTGACACCCCTGCAGCGGGTGAACACTTGTTTGACAGAGGTGAGAAATCACAAATTAAAATGTCATATCTGACCTCCCCGACATGTTTCGCCAGCTAACCTGGCTTTATCAAGGCTTAGAGGTCCGATCGGTTTAGTCGGTCCGATTAGTTAGTAATTTGCTATAGATATAAGGCTCTCCTGTTAATAGATAGGTGGTGCTCCACCAGACTTGATAATAGAAAGGGAGTTATTCCCTCTTTCAGAAGCAAAAAGGGTTAAATGATGAGGTGAGAGATCAGGTTTTTAAATAGTGTGTATAGAGGTTAAGAGTTATATATAATAAAAGTTACGTTTTAGTGTTTAACAGAGAACTGATAGAGTTTAAATATAGTGACCTCTATGTGGTCTCTATATGGCGGTGTTGTAGGATATACCTGAGCTGCGGTCTGACCTCTATGTCGTCTCTATATAGTGGTGTTGTAGGTTATACCTGAGCTGGTGTCTGACCTCTATATGGTGGTGTTGTAGGTTATACCTGAGCTGGTGTCTGACCTCTATATGGTGGTGTTGTAGGTTATACCTGAGCTGGTGTCTGACCTCTATGTGGTCTCTATATGGCGGTGTTGTAGGTTATACCTGAGATGGTGTCTGACCTCTATGTGGTCTCCATATGGTGGTGTTGTAGGTTTTACCTGAGCTGGTTTCTGACCTCTATGTGGTCTCCATATGGTGGTGTTGTAGGATATACCTGAGCTGGTGTATGAACACTATGTGGACTCTATATGGTGGTGTTGTAGGTTATTCCTGAGCTGGTGTCTGACCGCTCTGTGCTCTCTATACAGCGGTGTTGTAGGTTATACCTGAGCTGGTGTCTGAGCTCTGTGGTCTGTATATGGTGGTGTTGTAGGTTATACCTGAGCTGGTGTCTGACCACTCTGTGCTCTCTATACAGCGGTGTTGTAGGTTATACCTGAGCTATTGTCTGACCACTCTGTGATCGCTTATGGTGGTGTTGTAGGTTATTCCTGAGCTGGTGTCTGACCTCTATGTGGTCTCTATATGGTGGTGTTGTAGGTTTTACCTGAGCTGGTGTCTGACCTCTGTGCTGTCTCTATATGGCAGTGTTGTAGGTTATACCTGCACTCGTATAATGGCAACATACACTTGTCCCGGATTGTAAAAGTGACTGAACCCCTCTCCCTGACCATGAGATTAGTGGATTTCACTTTTACTTTCTTGCTGGTGTTTATTTTAGAGAGTGGTGAGTAGCATGACCAAGGGAAACATGGAGGAGGATATTGTATGTGGGCTGGTGGGTGTTGGAGGGGGATATGGAGCTACTTAGCCATGTGTCTATGATATGTTAGACTGACATATGTGTGAGACAGACAGATGTGTGACTCTCTTGGTATTGGGTACTACACAGTACAGCTGTTTTGCATACTGTATTATATGGTATTTAATGTATTTATTTCCGAGAGGCCGGTAATATTTTCATGTACAGTAGGTTGGGCCCCCAAGATCAACTCCCCTGAGGGCCCCTGACTCCCCAGTTCGACATTGGGTGTAGGACGTAGTTCCCTTTAATAACATTAGAGAAATGTGAACACCTGTAAGCAGGGGAAAGTGTCTTTCTTAGGAGTAGAAATGGTCTGTTGAATCCCCCCTGTGTTAGGGGGTCCAACTTCCTTCTTGACTAGAGAGTCACAAATATTCCTAGGTCTTTTAGTACAGGATTCTAAAATTCCACAACATTGGGGTAAACATTTTGTAAAATTTGTACATTTTCTATGTTGTCTATCCACTTAGCTGTGTTTTATGTTATTTTTCATTGTGATATGTAAGAGAAATGATCCATGACCGAAACGTCACCGAAACTGTCACAATTGAATTATTCACCTCTACTTGGAGCTCTTGGATTAAATACTGAATGAAAACTTTGATTTGCATCAGAACTTGGGAGTGTAGTCTATTATCTATGCCATAGGTAAATTCTTGGTCTTCTATTACACCCTGCCTATGGATCAGTAGAAGATCACAACCAGATATGGGTTTCGATCAGTGGAGGGAAGGAATTTGGTATGCGCTCCGGAGTAAAAATAGTAATACTTGACACTGGAAGTTAGCTCTGATTTGGTGTCAGTTTCATTACTTTGTGGTAAAAAGTTAAAAATGTTTAAAACAACGGGTTTCACACTGCACTTCATCATGTTAGGGTATGTTCACACAACGTTTTGGAGCCGGTTTTTACCAGAAGAGAAACTGCATCCAAAAAACGTATCCAAAAACGCAACAGCTGATGCTTTTTTGGATGCTTTTTGCATGCGTTTTTGGATGCGTTTTTTGGATCCGTTTTTCAGTATACACTCACCGGCCACTTTATTAGGTACACCTGTCCAACTGCTCGTTAACACTTAATTTCTAATCAGCCAATCACATGGCGGCAACTCAGTGCCTTTAGGCATGTAGACATGGTCAAGACAATCTCCTGCAGTTTCAAAAACCCAGCATCAGTATGGGGGAAGAAAGGTGATTTGAGTGCCTTTGGGAAAGTGGCATGGTTTTTGGTGCCAGAAGGGCTGGTCTGAGTATTTCAGAAACTGCTGATCTCCTGGGATTTTCACGCACAACCATCTCTAGGGTTTACAGAGAATGGTCCGAAAAAGAAAAAACATCCAGTGAGTGGCAGTCCTGTGGGCGGAAATGCCTTGTTGATGCCAGAGGTCAAAGGAGAATGGGCAGACTGTGTTCGAGCTGAAGAAAGGCAACAGTGACTCAAATAGCCACCCGTTACAACCAAGGTAGGCAGAAAGACATCTCTGAACGCACAGTAGGCCAACTTTGAGGCAGATGGGCTACAGCAGCAGAAGACCACACCGGGTGCCACTCCTTTCAGCTAAGAACAGGAAACTGAGGCTCCAATTTGCCCAAGTTCATCGAAATTGGACAGTAGAAGATTGGAAAAACGTTGCCTGGTCTGATGAGTCTCGATTTCTGCTGCGACATTCGGATGGTAGGGTCAGAATTTGCGTCAACAACATGAAAGCATGGATCCATCCTGCCTTGTATCAATGGTTCAGGCTGGTGGTGGTGGTGTCATGGTGTGGGAATATTTTCTTGCACTCTTTGGGCCTCTTGGTACCAATTGAGCATCGTTGCAACACCTTGTGGAATTCTATGCCACGAAGAATTGAGGCAGTTCTGAAGGCAAAAGGGAGTCCAACCCATTACTAGCATGGTGTACCTAATAAAGTGGCCGGTGAGTGTATATACACAATATACACTAGATAAAATTCAGGTAAAGAACTTTAGACTATCACAAATTATACCATCCACAAAAAGGTAGAATCTTTAATGTAATACACTAAATCGGCCGCTAGAGATCTCATTTGATGTAGAAGCACTGTTTGAACTTTAGTAACCTAGAGTGGAATGTGGTTTAGGTGTGATGTAAGAGGAAATCCAATAGAGGGTGCTTCCATTATTTTACATGTGTTTAATCTTATAAATCACTTTTTAATATGTTTTGAATTATACAAAAGCCGTTTTTTAGTACAGAATGGGTGTTTATAGAAATTATAGAAGCATTTATTAATGTTTTAGATAAATCATTTATTATAGAATGTTGAGTGGTTTCAGTATAATGCTAAAACCACTCAACATTCTATAATAAACTATTTATCTAAAAAAAAATTAAATTAATTATTAAAAACGTCTATAATTTTTATAAACACCCATTCTGTACTAAAAACTGCTTTTGTTTAATTCAAAACATATTAAAAAGTGGTTTATAAGATTAAATACATGTAAAATAATGGAAGAGCCCTCTATTGGATTTTCTCTTACATTACACCTAAACCACGTTCCACTCTAGGTTACTAAAGTTCAAACATTGCTTTCATATCAAATGAGACCTCTAGTGGCCGATTTAGTGTATTACACACCAAATTTAAAGCCAATGCGTTTTTCGGATGCGCTTTTGGTATCCAAAACGTACCCAAATGCATGTTGCGCTTTTGGATGTGTTTTTGGGACTCCAAAAGCGCACTCTATTGTTTCTCTTGCGTAAAAGGCATGTAGAATTGACATGTCAATTCTTAAAACGGATCCGAAAAACGCATTGAAAAGAAGCAAGTAAACACACAGCAGCGATCACTCTTCTGAACGGCGATGCGTGTGTTACATTGAAACCAATATAAACCAAACTGCACATTGTTAGATACTTTTTTTGGATCCGTTTTGGATCCGAAAAACGGATTAAAAAACGGATCTGAAAAATGTCGTGTGATCACAACCTCGAGTGCAATCAAGGCAGACAGAAGGGCCTTCATATGGCAACTGAACAGCGCCCCTCAATCTCATCACAAGGAGGAGGATTGGCGGCTCCAGTGAACAACAAACCTTTTCTCTAACCATTTAGATAGTGCAGTCACTTGGCACAGGTACCTCCAAATGCACTAAAGGGTAAAAGGTTTTCAATAAAATACAAACAACAATTTATTCATTACAAAAAATAAAAGAAGTGACATATCATGCAAAAAAACGCGTTTTGAACTGAACATTCTTAGTCGCCATGTCCTGTCTAATGAGGTCCTGTACTGATTTATTAATGCATGATGATCTTTTTGTATAACGTTCGGCAGGGGGCGCTACACCCCATCTGTTCTCCGCTTTTTATGCTTGGCTTGCAGTTAATGCTTGTTTTCTATATATATATTTAAGTTTTCTTTTACACAATCTCAATCTGACAACATCTCTCTGCCATCACATAACCATTATCAGCAGGAAAGAAATTAAATGAAAACTTGTGTTTACTCTCAGCAAAAATTGTCCTGATTCATATCACCCCATCCCAGACCTTACATGTTAGTCTGCAGGACTGTGAATGGAGCGCGACCAGTCCACAATGTACAAGAGGTATATTCTAGATATAGAAGTCCCACACAGACTGCACCATACAGGGATGACAGTTACAGATTATAACATCAGTGTCAGGAGCATACTTTACTACTTTTTCAGGATTAAAGCAAAATCGTGTATAGGAGACATTATTAATATATATTAATATAAATAAAATACTGCCACTTATTTACAAAAATCTAACTACTATAATACTGCCTCCTATGTACAAGAATATATCTACTATAATACTGCCCCCTATGTACAAGAATATAACTGCTGTAAAACTGCCTCCAAATGTACGATAATATACTACTATAATACTGCCCTTATGTACCAGAAAATAACACTTTTAATACTGCCCCTATGTACAGAAATTTATAAACTAACTATAATACTGCCTCCTATGTAAAAAAATTTAAAAACTACTAATAAACTGTTTCCTATGTACAAGAAATAAACCACTAAAAATACGGGCCCTATGTAAAATAATATAACTACTATAATACTGCCCCCTATGTACAAAAAAATAAAACCTACTATAATACTGCCTCCTAATGTACAAAGATATTTTACTATTTAAAATACTGTCCCAAAAGTAACAAAAAATAAACTACTAAAATTTAAACTGTTCCCTATATAAAAGAATAAACTACATAATACGGGCTGCTATATAACAAGAAAATAACTACTATAATACTGCCCCCTAATATAAAAGAATATAATACTATAAACACGGGCTCCTATGTACAAGAATATAACTACTATAAACTGCTACTATGTACAAGAATAAAACTACTATAATACGCCCCTATGTAAAGAATATAACTAATATAATACTGTATTAAAACCCAAAGTGAAAAGCTTAAAGGGGTTTGCCACGATCTCATTTCATACCTCCTGCATCCCGCTCTTCACTCTGTGCGCTCAGAAGGGGCGGATGTGAATTTGTTTGAATTGCCTATCATGTGACCCAGCAGATGACATCACCGGGCCTTTCCTCTCTTTAGTCAAAGAAAGGTCGTTTTTTTTATAGAATTGTAAGTAGCTACATTGTACTCACAGAGAAACCCATTTTTGCTGTACAAAACAAGGGTCCTCTTTTTCAAATCCCGCGGGAACTTAACCTGTGGATTTTTTTTTCTCTTTATCAATGCACAGACCTGATTGAGGTTTCTTTTTTTATTTATTTGCACTGTTTGACTAATTACTAAGGAGAACAGAGGACAGGAGTAGAGTGACAGCACCTGGGTTTGAACACTCAGTACCTGCCAGAGAGGAGAGGTGATGTCTGAGCATGTGCGACCAGGAGTGAGGAGCTTTCAGCCGTCGTATCCCCTGGAGAAGAGCTGTAAAGAATGGATCACTAAAGCAGCAGCTAAAACAAAAACGGTGCAGAATTTTTAATTTTTAATAATGAATGGTGAAAATGTTTATTATTTAATTTACAAACTTCCCACGTCAATTTTACTTTGTGGCAAAACCCCTTTAAGTTCATTTGTACTGGGTGTTTTAGCCGACTGTAAATGTGCTAAAGCCTGATATGAATTGCTTGTATATATAGACATATATCTACATACGTCTCTTCCGCACCATTACGGACATTTGTGAATATTAGAGAACTCACTTGGAAGATGTTGCAGTTTAATGATAAGTGAGTTTATGTAATTTGATCAGAATGTCTATTAAAAATCTTAATTTGATTTTTTTAAATTTCAGATCACTTTCAAATAGATTTGAAAAACTTGTCTTCTATTTTCTTAAACAACTCCACCTAGGGGCATTACTAGAGAAGCCTTGACCCCATAGAAAACTTCTGGATGGGATACCCACCTGCCATCCCCGACCCCGGCTGAGAACATTTACCAGTATCTCCTAATAATAGTCATGCAGTTTACCAGATAATACAAGGAGCTATTACCTCACCATATATATCACCATCATACTGCTACCAAACAAATCCCATTATGCCAAGAACATTACCAATGACGCTACTACATAAAGACCTGATTATACCACCAGAACACGACCACAAATTACCACCACATAGTGACTGAATAATACCTCTATATTATTACTAAATAAAAGATCAGTATACAAAGACCACTATTAACGCTAAATAGTGACCATATAGTGGTAGTTACCAGTGTACACAGGCTCTGCAGACTGTATATTACCGCCATGCACTGACCATATAGTAGTACATAACAGTGTACACAGGCTTTGAAGATTGTATGTTACCTCCATACAGTGACTATATAGTGGTAGACAAACCCGTGCACACAGGCTCTGCAGACTATATAAATTAAACCCCCATAATTGACATTTTAATGCTATACACCAGTGTACACAGGCTCTGCAGACTGTATATTACCTCCATACACTGACCATACCATACAATGAGAAATACCAGTTTACACAGGCTCTGCAGGCTGTATATTACCTCCATACAGTGAACATATAATGGTAGACACCAGTATAGGCAGGCCCTACTGACTGTATATTACCTCCATGCAGTGACCATATAGGGGTAAATTTCATTGTACACAAGCTTTGCATACAGTATATTACTTCCATCCAGTGATGATATATTTGTAGATACCTGTGTACACAGGCAATGCTGTCTGTATATCATCTCCATACAGTGAACATATAGTGGTAGCTACCAGTGTACACAGGATCTGCAGACTGTATATTAACCCCGCCATACAGTGACCATAATTGTGGTAGGTACCAGTGTACACAGGCTCTGCAGACCGTAAATACCACCATAAAAGTGACCATAAAATGGTAGAACACCAGTGTACAAAAGGCTCACAGACTAAAAATATTACCACCATACAGTGACCAAATAGTGGTAGACACCAGTGTATACAGGCTCTGCAGACTGTATATTAACTCCATATAGTGATAGCTAACCAGTGTACACAGGCTCTGCAGACTGTATATTACCACCATACAGTGACCATATAGTGGTAGCTACCAGTGTATACAGGCTCTGCAGACTATATATTATCTCCATACAGTGACAATGTAGTTGTTGATTCCAGTGTACACAGGCTCTGCAGACAGTTATGTGATTACAGAGCAGTTACATTCAGGGACTCACAGGTGACATTTTCTCTGTGTCATTCACTTTCCCTTTTATTCTTCCTCTATTCCAGTCCAACACAGTCTCCTAGGTGAGTGAGGAAGAACAGAAGACTAACCATCTGGAGATTGTGCTATGGTGATGGCCTGTACCCCTTAGAATAATATTACCAGGTAGGTAAGTAGGGGCTTCAGGTTGGTAGGTAGGTATAAAAAGCCAGAGGTAGATAGGTAAATTGGCAAGGGCCTTGGTATGTATATAGACCCACCTGTTAGATTGATTGGTAGGCCCTAGGTGGGTTGGTAAGCCCCAGGTAGGTTAGTATGATAGAGGTAGGTAAGTAGATAGGCCTTAAGTAGGTAGGTTGGTAGTCTTCAAGTCCCAGTTAAGTAGGCTTGTAGGCCCCAGAAAGGGAGGTTTGTAGGCCCCAGAAAGGTAAGTTGGTCGGCCTCAAGCCCCAGGTAAGTTGGTAGGCCGTAGGTAGGTAGATAGGTTCAAGGTAGGTAGGTGGTAAGAAGGCACCATGTAGGTAGGTAGGCCCCAGTTAGGTAGATAGATAAGCCCCAGGTAGGTAGGTAGTTCACTGTAGGTAGGCCCCAGGTAGATAGTAGTGCCCTATTAGTGAAAAAAAACCTAAAACATAATGAAAACTCTTTATATTTGGTATCCCGGAATCATATTGACCTGCACAATACAGATAAATTGTTACTTATACCGAAGAGTGAACTCCATCAAAACGAAACCCCTGCAAAAATGGCGCAAGTAGGTGTTTGTTTCACGTTGCCTCCACATAGAATTTATGGGTGTTTCCTAGTACATTGTATGGTATGGTCGTTTATACCATTAAAAAATATATCTTGTCCTGTAAAAAAACAAACCCTCATATGACTATGTATGTAAAAATTGAAAAATGATGGCTCTTGGAAGGCAGAGACGAAAAAATAAAAACCAAGAATCCAAAAATAGCTCTGTCCTGAAGGGTCTAAAGACCTGACCAACACTTCGAGAAGACCACACTCTTATTCAGGCCTGATTCTGGGGACAAATCTTTAGTCCCATCATACGTTATGCCTATACTATGGTCATCCTGTTTGTGAAGATGATCCCTCTAGAAGATAATTATTTTTTCAATGCAATTTTGTTTCAAACAGGTTTTTCTTATAATTTACAGCTGAGCTTAACAGAAGCACAAAAGCACCCACAAAATTAGACTATGTATATAGTAGCATGGAGGTCAAGAAAGAATCGATGTTGGAAGGTCACGTTCATATATTCAGGATTCTGTCAGGATTTGACAATTTGGATTAGCTTCCATTGAACCCCATGGAACTCATCCATGTGCAGATATCTAAAGCCACATTCCACCACGTTTTTTCTCTCCATTGGTGGTTTCCATTGGAATACATTGGACTACCTTGCAGCATATATCTAAGGCCACATTCACACCAAATTTGTGGTCTCTATTGGTGGTTTTCATTATAATACCAATATATCTCAGAAGAGCCATAGAGGTCTATACCACAAGCACAGTTTCTTTAGGACTATATCGAAACGAATTGCACCCCTCTGTCTGAAACAATATTTTCCGGTAAACCATGCAGTTTGACAATATGTTTCATAAAAAGTTCAGCAAGTTTTTTGGATGACGGTAACTCCTTTAAAGGAACACGATGGCACATTTTACTGAAACGGTCCACTACCACCCAAATAACAGATTTGCCCTCTGAGACAGGAAGGTCAGTCATAAAATCTATGGAGATGTGTGTCCACGGATGTTCAGGTACAGGTAGAGGGCAAAGTTCGCCAGGAGGACGAGTTCTGGGAACCTTTGCCCGAGCGCAGACTTCACAAGATGCCACATAGGCCTCAACATCACGAGACAACAAAGGCCACCAGTAAATACGAGAAATCAGTCTCTTTGTGCCAGCCACTCCAGGATGTCCAGATAAAACAGAATCATGAAATTCTTTTAATAATCGTAGCCGGTACTGAGTGGGAACAAAGACTTTTGAAACAGGACAATCAGCAGGTCTCATATCCTGGTGGGACTTAACCTCAGTGGCCAAATCAGGGGAAATGGCTGAGACCACAGTCTCCTTGGGCAATATAGGTACCGTATCCTCCTGGAATGCGTGGCTGGCACAGAAGCTTCTAGATAGTGCATCAGCTTTCACATTTTTCGAACCTGGTCTGTAAGTAACCACAAAGTTGAAGCGCGTAAAAAATAATGCCCAACGCGCCTGACGTGGATTCAACCTTTTAGCACTCTCTAAAAAGGTAAGGTTCTTATGATCAGTAAGGACCGTGACTTGATGCTGGGCACCTTCGAGGAAGTGGCGCCATTCCTCGAAGGCCCACTTAATAGCCAACAACTCCCGGTTCCCAACGTCATAATTCCTTTCAGCTGAGGAAAATTTACGTGAAAAGAAGGCACAAGGGCGAAGGTTAGTCATAGTAGCGGACCCCTGAGACAAGACCGCCCTCGCACCATACTCGGAAGCATCAACTTCAACAACAAAGGGTTTATTATGATCTGCTTTAATCAACACAGGAGCGGATATAAAACACTGCTTAAGTTTCTCAAATGTCTTTATGGCCTCAGGTTGCCAATTACTGAACTTCACCCCCTTCTTAGTCATGTCAGTCAACGGTCTAACTAAGACAGAAAAATTACAAATAAATTTACGATAGTAATTAGAAAACCCTAGGAACCGCTGCAGCCCTTCAGGGATGAAGGGCGGACCCAATCGAGAATAGCCTGAATTTTACCGGGGTCCATATGAAATGAGTTAGGAGTAAGGATGTACCCGAGAAAATATACCTTCTGCACTCCAAAAACACATTTTTCAAGCTTGGCAAATAAACTATTTTCCTTCAAGATTTGCAATACCTGTCGTACGTGTTTAACGTGGGACGACCAATCTTTCGAATAGATTACAGTAAAATGTCATCCAGGTAAAAGACCACACAACAACCAATGAGTTCTCGGAAAACATCAAACCAAATTCTGGAAGACCGCAGGAGCATTACACAACCCGAATGGCATTTCCAGATACTCAAAATGGCCCTCAGGAGTGTTAAACGCGGTTTTCCACTCATCCCCTTCTCGGATACGGATGAGGTTATAGGCACCTCTCAGGTCCAGTTTGGAAAAACCACTTTGCCTCCTGGATCTGATTGAACAGATCAGGAATCAGGGGTAAGGGGTATTGGTTTTTTACCGTTATCTTATTCAGTTTACGGTAATCTATGAATGGATGGAGGCCACGATCTTTTTTTCCCACAAAAAAAAACCCTGCACCCATGGTGGACACAGAAGGTCGAATATGCCCCTTATGTAGGCTTTCAGCAATATACTGCTTTAAGGACCTGACAGATTATATATCCTCCCTTTGGGAAACTTCACTCTGGGCAATAGATCAATGGCACAGTCGTAAGATCTATGAGGGGGTAGTATCTACGACTGTTTCTGAGAAAATACTTCAGCAAAGTCACGAATAAACACAGGAATCTGCTCCATCTCAGTATTGCCCAGTATGGTATGAAGACATCTGTCAACACACTGTTGTCCCCACTTGATTAATTCTCCTGAATTCCAGTCAAACACTGGGTTATGATTCTGAAGCCAGGGCAGCCCCAACACCACATCAGCGGGCAGCCCCTCCATGATAAACAGAGTACACTTTTCAGTATGTATGGATCCAACCAACTTCTCGAGCTCAGGAGTACAATGTTGAATCATGCCCCTAGCCAGTGGAGTAGAGTCAATAGCCACAGCCCGCAGTGAGTCAGATAGAGGTCTCCAAGGTAGACCCAGACGTTAGGCAAAGGACGCGTCTATAAAATTGGACCCCGAATCCACAAAAGCATTCCCAGAACCCACCAGAGACAAGTATGAGACCTTAACTGGGAGCAGCAATTTTTTGGATACAATAGGAAATACCTGTTCGCCTAGGTGACCTTCCTGCAAATCACCTAGGCGCTGGAGTTTTTCCGACCTGGTCCTCCTTTTGGAGCACTCCCTGATGCCGTGTCCATCTTCGCCACAGTAGAAGCATAGTCCCTGGATACGCCGAGACATCCTACGGTTTCTGGCAGCAGTTGCCAAAGAAGCCCCCACGTGCATGGGCTCCTCGGAATTAATATCGGAAACGGCGGGTTAGAGGGGTGGACCACCAAGAAGGAAACCTTTTCCCGAAGTCTCTTCCTAAAACGTCTGTCCAGACGAACGGCTAGGGCCATAGTCTCATTTAGAGTACCAGGGGTAGGGTAAGCCACTAACAGATCCTTTACATGGTCGGCTAACCCTAATCTAAACTGACATCTCAGAGCTGGGTCGTTCCACCCCGACGGAACACACCAGTGGCGAAATTCGGAGCAATACTCCTCCACAGTCCTTTTACTCTGTCTCAAGGTGGTCAGCTGAGCCTCGGCCACAGCTTCCCTATCAGGGTCATCAAAAAGTATGCACAAGGAGACAAAGAACCTGTCCACAGAAGACAGTTCTGGCGAATCTGGAGGTAACAAAAATGCCCACTCCTGGGGGGGAACCCTGAAGTAATGACATAATAATTCCCACTCTCTGCTCCTCATTGCCCGAGGTATGTGGGCGGATCTAAAATACAGGCGACATCCTTCCCTAAAAGTCAAAAATGCCTTCCTATTGCCTGAAAACCTGTCAGGCAACTGGATAGGGGGCTCCACAGAAGGAGAGGTAGCGCAGGAGCCCTCAGACTTGGGGAAGTTTCTTGCTGCTGTACCCGCAGCGACAAATCCTGGACTAGCTGGGTAAGCCCCTGCATCTGCTCTACCAGAGCTGTCATGGGGTTCATAGTGAGGGTAGAGCAGTAACGGTTTCGGCCTGCGATAATGTCACGTTAAGGGAGGTACAGTGAGCCCTGATAGGAACCCAGTCCACTGTCCCTGCCTACTTGTCGTGCTGCCCTAGGCGGCAGACGTCAACTGGGCAACAGTCCCTGCGCTGCTAGAGTGCTGGAGCCGTCAGGAGGAAGAATAGTCAGACATTCCGGGTCATAACCAATCAGAAACGCCAAGCCACAAATCCGAACCAGAGGGATAAACGCAAACAAGCCGAGGTCAAACACGAACGGGAGCGAGGTACAAAATCAGAATGCAAGACAGGGTCAAAAAAACAAGCAGAGGTCTGGTACACGGATAAGCAAACACAATATTAAGCACAAGTAACACAAGGCAGCCAGGAAATATCACAAGCGCTGTACTCAGCCAGCAGGGAGTTTAAATATGATTCCCGGACACCGCCCCAGCAGCCGATTGGAGCGGCCTCCAGGTCCTCCCATTGGCTGGTGCGACACGCCCCCTGTCCAGAGTCCAGGTGGGGTCGCAAATCAGCTGCTGCAGACTGTTGCTCCCTGCAGGCTGAGCGCCGCCTAGCCCTGACATGTAGGTGGCTACGATTCTGGAGATACCAAATTTGTAGAGGTTTTGTTATATCTTAGTACATAAAAATAAATATATACAGTGGTACCTTGGTAGAAGTCATTAATCGGTTCCAGATCCTTGGACTTATCCCAAAGTGGATACTGTGTGAACATACCCAATGTGAGAGCAGTATACCAGAGTCCCAAACCACCTCATACACTGTCGCATACTCAGAACGAGCAGGCTACCATGCAGTCTATTCCCCAAGTAAACTGGAGCAGGAGTTGAGAGGATCGGGTATAAAAATGTGTCGGAGACAGCGGCTATAGAGATACGGCACTTATAAGAGGTCCCATAGTGTTTGATCATAGAAGCCACGTAGAGTGCCTGTGTGTGGCCCAAGCAGCGCTCACTTCCCAAAGCAACAGGCTGCTAAATTCTTCGTCCTCGCTTTATATAACCGGCTGAAGTTGTGCCGAGCGCCTCTGTTACGCCTCCACTGTCATGAAAGTCGAGGCTACCTCCAGTCTCATTCCAGACAAGGGTTGAATACCAAACAAAATTTTTCAAGTCCACACAGGACTCGTACCAAGTTGGACTTATACCAAAGCGAACTAACACCGAGGTTACACTGTACACTTTTCTGTTATTTAACTTTGTGCCGAAATGCCATTTTCTGTGACAATTCATTTCTTTGTTTTTCGGTCTATTAACCTAAGTGAGGGCTTGTTTTTTTGTAAACTGTAGTGTAGTTTTTATTGGTACAATTTTTGGATGAATGTGACTTGCAATGTTTTGGGATGTGAAATGGCCAAAACAACAAAATTTCGGTGTTCGGAATTTTTTTTTTTTCATCTACAGTTTTCACCTTATGGGATAAATGATGTTATAATTTAATATAGGGAAATTTTATGAACGAGGAAGTATTTGTTTAATTTTTTGTAAAAAATTGGGTGGTGGGGTAAAGTATTAATGTTTATTACTTTTTTCAATTGTTCTTAAGCATTTTTTTTCTACTTTAACAAATTAGTCCCCCTAGTGTACTCGACCACAAGAAAGGGCGGTGGGGGGGAGGCAATCACTTCTCCGACATACGGCAATACTTTTGACTGGCATATTCCTCCTTTTCACTCATTGCTTATTACACTCTGGCATTACGACATGGCAGCTACAGTAGCCTACATGAGGTCTCTGGCTGCCATGGCCACCGATCGTCACCCGCCAATTAAGTCGCGGGGCGGGATCAGGGGGAGGAATGGTGTGCCCTTAAAGTGTTAAACAGCAGGGATCAGAGTTGGCTCCTATCGCTGCTGATGTGGCAGTTGCTAACTTTAATTAACAGCCGCCACCTGCCGCCACCAATGTGTGATATATGAGGTTCCCATCTTCACAACTCGCACCTATTTTGAAACAGGGCCCATGGTAGTCTGTTGAGAATAAAAAACTGGTCAGAATTCACAAGCTTAACTGTACTTGGAGCTCTCCGATACTCTCAGGGGGCCCATTTTTGGGATAAGTACATCTTAAAGTTGTGACCCAAGTACAGGTTTAGTGTATGGGATGAATTAAGTTATATTTTAAAAGACCAGACTTTTATTGACGCAGCCCTACCAAATATGTGTAACTTTTTAATTTTTTTATATTTATAAGAGAAAAGGCAAATGGAAAGCCATAACTTTTTTATTTTTCCACCTATAGAGACACATGAGGGCTATTATTTTGCGGGACAAGATGTATTTTCTAATGGTGTTATTCACTATACTATAGAATATACTGAGAAACCGCAAAAAAATTCCAAGTGGGACAAATTGTGAAAAAAAATTTATTTTCACCATGTTTCTGGGTGATTTGCTTTTACGGCGTTCAATCTTCGGTAAATATAATGTGTTATCTGTATTCTACAGGTTGTTACACATCCGGCAATACCAAACATGTAGGATTTCTGTTATGTTTTGGTACCGTAAAAAAATTCCAAAAAATTTCTATTTTTGACATTTGCGCCAGTTGTGCGACCAATAACTTTTTTGTACTAACACCTACGGACGTCAGTGAGGGGAATTTTTGCGGGCTGAAGTGTACTTTTTATCGCTAGTATTTGGAATGCATGCGACTTTTTTGATCATTTTTATTCCATTTTTTGAGTGACGTAAAATGACCAAAAAACCAACTTTTGCCGTTTGGAATTTTTTTTCTTCTACGGTGTTCTGCGTACGGGATAAATGATGTTATATTTTTATAGATCAGACTTTTTTCGGACGCGCGATACCAAATATGTGTAACTTTTTTATTATTTTAATGATTTTATTTGTAAAATGGGGGAAGGGGGGTGATTTGAACTTTTAATGCTTTTTTTTTTGTACTTTAAAACTTTATTTATTTTTTTACTGTAACATTTAGTTCCCCTACGGTGCTTGACCACTAGGGGGTGCGATTGTTAATACAACCTAATGCATTGCATAGGCAATGCATTAGGGTGTACAAAGATGGCGGCTTCCCCACTTCCTGTCTGCGGACGGAAGTGGGGCAAACCAGCTAGGGTAAGTGACGGGAGCCTTCACAAGGCTCCCCACCACCATGCCCGGTCGTTGGATCGGCGCAGCATAGCTGCGGTGGTGCCAATGACCGTAACGATCGGTGCGCGGCACCGATCGGCGTTCATTCAGACGCCGCGGCCAGCGCGGCCCCCGCCGGCGCTGTTACTGCCGGTTGTTAGCAGCGATTTGCCGCTAACACCCGGCGGCTGTGCGGGGGGGTCGCGGAGCGATCCCCCTGCAAAGCCCCTAAGCGGCCCCGGGACGTACTCATACGCCCAGGGTCGTGAAGGGGTTAAATACTTTACTTTGATAGAGTTCCTTGGCTGAAAAAAAACAATGAAAAAGGGTGTACCAATATGGCGGCTGTATGCTGGCCTATACACCCCTCTGCATTGTATAAACAATGTAAAAGGGTGTACCAAAATGGTGGCTCTATTACTTCGTGCCTGGGGCCTGGAGAAGTAATGGCGGTTATGGAAGCCCTTATTAGACTTCTAGCTGCTATGGTAATCGATTGGCACCCTGTGATCTCTCCACGGAGGTGCCAATCAGAGGGAGAAAGGTGCACAGCTGTGGCGTTTAAACATTTAAACAGCAGAGAACGGAGCTGGCTCCATTCCCTGCTGTTTAATGGCAGGTGTCAGCTGCAATTAGTAGCTGGCACTTTCCTCCTATGTATCGTGGTTACCGAGCAATCCCGCTACATAGGAACTTACTGAAAATAGGACAAACTCATACATCCATTGGCCGTAAGGGTTTAAAGGTAAAACAAGCACCGATATCCTAATCATATGGCATCGAAGTCTACAGTGGGAACACCCCTTTAAGTTTCAGCCTACGATCCTCCAAGAAAAATAAAAATAAAATGTAAAATCTGCTCACAAAAACACAAAACACCAATTTGGTGATTGAGCGTTGCTGCCTTTTGCGTCGCACATTATGTTCCGTACAACTAGAAGGCCTTATATATAATTTTCCTAAATGACAGAGTAGTGGAGTCACTTGGCTACAAGAAGTAATTCTTTTATCAATATGGCAACCAGCCAGACTAATTAGCGCCCGAATAACAGATGAGAGAAAAAACAATATCATCAATTACGATAAATGAAAGACGGAACAATAACAAACACAATTAAAACAAAGTGCCTTTTTTTTCTTAACAAATTTCCTGCATTTTCTTCTCACCACAAAGCCGGCGTGATAACAGAAACCGATCATTCTCAAAACGCCCGACCTGCCCTAATTATTTTTGCAAGTTGGAAGGAACGAATATGCTAATCTAGAAATCTAAAGTGATACATAAACTATGAGCTCCGAATAAGATAAATTCCAAGAACATATGGAGTGAGAAGCATCGACGAGAAGATTCGGAGGAGCCGTTGTCACCTACGTCCTCAGGCTTTGCCATTGAGCATCTGGGACAATGGAGGACTCTGAGAATTTTACTTCCAAAAATTTGTTTGGAGAATTTTTTAATTTAGAGGAAGACAATATAATAAGGGGGTGAACCATAGCAAACATTAATTTCGCACCCCATCATGGTGCTTGGGAGTCCAATAACTGATGGAGCTAGAATGCAAACATCAAGTTTCGGCACCTCATCATGGTGCTTGGGAGTCCAATAACTGATGGAGCTAGCAATGCAAACATCAAGTTTTCGACACCCCATCATGGTGCTTGGGAGTCCAATATCTGATGGAGCTAGAATGCAAGCATCAAGTTTCGGCACCCCATCATGGTGCTTGGGAGTCCAATAACTGATGGAGCTAGAATGCAAACATCAAGTTTCGGCACCTCATCATGGTGCTTGTGAGTCCAATAACTGATGGAGCTAGAATGCAAACATCAAGTTTCGGCACCTCATCATGGTGCTTGTGAGTCCAATAACTGATGAAGCTACAATGCAAACATCAATTTTCGACACCCCATCATGGTGCTTGGGAGTCCAATATCTGATGGAGCTAGAATGCAAGCATCAATTTTCGGCACCCCATCATGGTTCTTGGAGTCTAATATCTGGTAGAGCTTGAATGCAAACATCAACTCCACTTCCTATCATGGTGCTTGCTTAGGTTAGTTTGACCAAAGGTCTGTTTGCCATCTTTAGAAGTGCCGTCTTTTGAAGTGAAACATTTTTAAGTGATATGATGATTAAATATGACAGAAATGGGATAGAACATTTGTCTTTCTTGTAACTGGTCTTTTACAAACCAGTTATTCATCATGTCTTGTATCCATTTGCCTTCTATCCTACCACCCAAATCACAGAAAACTCAACTAAACCCACTTAAAATATAACTTTTACTAGATATGTATTAAAATTGCATATTAATTACAAAATCCTTATACCTAATACAAGCCAGAATATGCTACAAATATCACTCATAGAAGAGGAGCCAATATTGTCTCTATGGCCAGAACAATAATAGGCACTATATCAAAGGACTGATAAACTCAATATGAGAAATATATGTGCCTATGATGTCACCTATCACCATCCTGTCAATACAGGTAGAGACATCGCCCCAAAAAGGGCGGCCCCACCTCACGGCGGCTCACCCTATTACAATACTAAATCACTTAATACTGAAATGGCCACCATATACATCCTCTAACAGCAAGGGGCTAAACAGATGTTAAAGGTAATCAGTTACACAAGCATAATCAATAACATCAGATAAAAATATCCAAAGAGGTTATACAGATGAATGACACCTCTAAAAGAGAGAACAAACTCCCAGTTAACACATCAAGGACACCATAGATGGTTCTTGCTGTCCTTTGTATGTCCACTTCCCGACGCGTTTCCCCCTCCAATGGTCCAGAGGGTTCATCAGGGGATTTATGGGACCAAACCCCTAGATATGAGGCAATACTCCAGCATGTGTAGAGATGGCAACATGTCCCTATCCTACCACCCAGTCATGCCCCCTGAGAATTTTATCCACATCAGCTGCTGCCTGCTTCCCTCACCTATGTATACATGCCATGCACTATTTTCTCTTCTCAACTACCCCAAACCAACTGCTTGCATGGTGCCACACAAATGCCGCTCATATATACCACTGAACCATCTGCTTTCACTTTCCATTCTCCTACTTCTTGCTGCAGGGGAAATCTCTTCTAACCCCGGCCCTCCCTTCTTTACAGTTCATATCATTTCCTCCTTTGCCTCCCATAGAAACTCTGCTAATGTTTTAAGTGTGCATTATGGAACTCCCGCTCTGTCTGTAACAAACTCACTGCTGTTCATGACCTTTTTCTCTCCAACTCCCTGAACCTGCTGGCCCTCACAGAAACATGGCTCCAGCAATCTGACACCGCTTTCCCTGCTGCTGTCACCTATCTTGGCCTACACTTCACCCACACCCCTAGACCTGAGAACAGGCAGGGTGACGGAGTCGGCGTACTTCTCTCTCCACACTGCACTTACCAGGTCATTCCTTCCGCACGCTCCCTCACTTTCCTCTCTTTTGAAGTTCACACCCTCAGACTCTTTCGGCCATGTCCTCTCAGAGTCGTGATTGTATATAGACCCTCGGCTCACTCCGCCAGTTTCTTGATCATTTTGCTGCCTGGCTCCCTCAATTCCTCTCCACTGAAATATTCACTCTCTTCATGGGTGATTTCAATATCCCCATTAACGACCCTATGTCTCCTTTCACTAACATTTTCTCTTGGCCTCTCCCAAATTACAGATTCTCCCACTCACAATAATGGGAACTCTCTTGATGTGGTCTGGTCTGTCATCTCCGCTCAATTTCTAATTTCACTAATTCTCCTTCTGCGCTCTGTGATCACACCCTTAGCTCCGTCACAATCACTAATTCTCAGCCTTTTCTGGACAAACCTGTCCATCACACATTCAGAAACCTCCACTCCATCAACACTCAGGAACTCATAGACACCATACAGTCCTCACTGTCCCCAATCTCCTCACAGACACCCTACAGTCCTCACTGCCCCCAATCTCCTCACAGACACCCTACAGTCCTCACTGCCCCCAATCTCCTCACAGACACCCTACAGTCCTCACTGCCCCCAATCTCCTCACAGACACCATACAGTCCTCACTGCCCCCAATCTCCTCACAGACACCATACAGTCCTCACTGCCCCCAATCTCCTCACAGACACCATACAGTCCTCACTGCCCCCAATCTCCTCACAGACACCATACAGTCCTCACTGCCCCCAATCTCCTCACAGACACCATACAGTCCTCACTGCCCCCAATCTCCTCACAGACACCCTACAGTCCTCACTGCCCCCAATCTCCTCACAGACACCCTACAGTCCTCACTGCCCCCCAATCTCCTCACAGACACCATACAGTCCTCACTGCCCCCCAATCTCCTCATAGACACCCTACAATCCTCACTGTCCCCAAGCTCCTCTGTCTCCTGTCCTGACCTGGCTGTCAAACAATACAATGAAAGTCTCTCTACCACCCTGGACATGTTGGCACCACTCACACACCGCACCACCAATCAACGCCGACACCTTTGGGCACACACCTCAGACTCGTTTTCTCCAGCGATGTTCCAGGTGTGCTGAGCATCTGTGGAGAAAGTCGAAGTTACCTGCAGACTTTCTCCACTACAAATTCATGCTCAGGACTTACCACTCTGCCCTTCACCGAGCCAAACAAGAATATTTCACCTCCTTCATTTCAACCTTACACAACAACCCAAAACGCCTGTTTGATAACTTCCACTCCCTCCTCAGGCCCAAAGCTCAAGTTCTGGTCACTGACCTCTGAATTGAAGACCTGGCCACTCACTTCAAAGACAAAATCAACAGTATCCGGCAAAACATCTCATCTCAACCTCCAAGTAATACCCATCCTGTCCCTCCCTGCACGTCCTCTAGTCTGCTCTCAGCTCTTGACCCGACGTCAGAAGAAGTGTCCAGGCTTCTCCTGTCTCCTCGCCCCACCACCTGCTCCAGTGACCCTATTCCCTCCCACCTCGTCCAGTCCATTTCTCCAGCTATCCTCTCTCACCTCACTACAATCTGTAACCTCTCTCTCTCTACTGAGATCTTTCCATCTTCGTTTAAACACGCCATCATAACCCCTTTACTAAAAAACTAGGTGTCTCTAATTAACTCAGATATTGCCAATAAACCTATCAGAAGCTTCCATAGACATAACCTCATCATGTGGGCGGTCCCAAATTGTATAAAGGCAGAGTAATCCCAGTGTATGGAAACTTTTGACTTTGCAGAAAGTTACAAAAATGCCTTTAAAATTCTTTCTCTCATTATTCTGGTATTTGACAAATAGAAATAATTTTGGTTCCTAATTGACCTAAAACGGGGAAGGTTTATTCTGATTTCATGTCAGAGAGTGAGAAAAACCTGCAGATGGGGCTTTTTATAGAGGGAAAAAACCTGCAGATGGGGCTTTTTATAGTGTATGAAAACTTCTGGTTTCAGCTGTATGTAATATTGATCAGCACTGTGGGTCAGTATTATACATTTATAGTGTAGACTGAGTGTCAGTTCTCTGGGTCAGTATTATATACAGTATACATATGAATATGTTGGCGCTATATAAATAAAAATTATTATTATTATTATTATTATTATTATTACTTATATAATATTGACCCACAGAGTTGACAATCAATCTGCACTATGCATATACAATACTGACACCAGCAGAGCCGTCTTAACGGCATTATGGGCCCCTGGGCAGTGCTGTGCACTGGGCCCCCCCAAACCAAAAGCAGAATTCAGATAACACATCACTTAGGGTATGTTCACACGATGTACGCGTGGGTACAGTACGCGCCGCAGTACATTTTGTGTTTTCGGAGCTCGACTAATACGCGTGTACTCCCGCGCTGTGGGGTCCGGTTTCCCGCCGCCCCCATCGACATTAATTACTCATGGGGGTATTCCCGCCAAGTATTGACAAAGTTTCTTATCTCCCTATGCATACGATATGATCATATTTTACGAGTGGGGCGAGGAGGCGTAATTCATAGTTCTCTATGGGAACTATGGATTACCGTAATTTCAGCGCGGGATCTCACCCGTAAAGAGCGCAATACAACCAAATGCCACGAAAGATCCCTTGTAACATACTCTTATAGCAAAAATGAACACCAAAACAATAAAGCATGCAAACAGGGGTGCAAGTATATTTTTTTCACATTTCACCCGACTTAAATTTTTTTTCAATTCCCACACATTACATGGTCTTTCATGGCACCATTAAAATAAAAAACTTGTCCCACAAAAAAAAACCCCCGGGGTTTTGGTAATAATTAAACCCTCTTTTTATCAGAATTGACCCAAAAGAAGGCCGATTTACAGCTCGGGTTTGCTCCGGGCACTGATTGGGGAAAACCCCAATTTGGGGAAGGTCACACAACGTATTCAAAACGTGCATTTTTAACGCACTGAAACGAGTTTGTTTGCCTGTTTAAATAAGCGCTTGCACCGGTGATTTAAAAGAAAACGTTGCCCGGGGCAGCACTGACTTGTATGTTTAGTATTTAAAAACATTTTTAAAATTTTTTGGGGGCCCGTTTTTTTCAGTACTAAAAGACCCAATACATATTTTAAAAAACCTTGTGAACATTCACTTTCAGACACCAAAAAAACCTAAAAAACTGACTGCACACAGTATCACACATACAGAAACTCAGTAACTGTTTTCCCGTAGGGTTAATCACAGGGCCCAAATATAACATCTGATAAACTTAAAACACGGCCCAATAGACACCCCGTAAACTTAGATAACAGGGACAAAGATATTAAACACCTATAAGCTAAGATACACAGGAAAGCAGATAAAAAAAGATAGGTTTTAAATACAGAGCCCGCAGATAGTACACACCAAAAGGCTTAAATAAAACCACAGATTAACAACCCCCAAAAGCTTAGATACACCCAGCAAATTGTACACACCAACAGGCTAAACACAGCTCATCAATTTTACACAGGGAACTTTAGAACCACCACAGATTTTTACACACTGGATAGGCTTAATCACAGCCCAATTTTAACACCTGGATAGGGTAGATACCACTCACAGATTGTACACACTTAGGCTTAGATACACACCAGCAGATTTTTACACACTGGATAGGCTTTAAAACACACCACAGATTGTACAACTGGATAGGCTTAGATACCACTCAGTAATTTTTACACCTGGAAAAAGGTTTCCCAAAACCAAAAAACCCCCCCCTTTCCAAACCCCTACACCCCCCCCCCCCCCCCCCCTCCTCCCCCCTTCAATCACCACTTTTTCCTGGATCCGAGAGGAGGGGTCCGGCAGTCTTCGCTCTGAAGGGATGAGGGGAGAGGGGGGGGGCAGCCTTCTCCCCACATCTCCTGCCCCTCTCCCCCAGCATCCCCCGCCCCCTCCTCTCCACATCCCCCTGCTCCTCCTCCTCCCACAGTCCCCTCCTCCTCCTCCCCCCACATCTCCTGCTCTTCTCTCCCCCCAGTCTCCGCTCTTCATGGCCGCACTGCTGGGGAGGGGGAAAGGAGCGCGTAGGCAGGGGAACGTGGGCGGCCCCTGCTTTACCTCAGGCCGGCTGCCTGCGCTTTGCACAGAAAAAGCAGGGGCTCCTGCACAGGGCCACACAGACATCAACACCGGGCCCCCTTCTCGTGCCCCTGCATTTCCCCCTGGGGAAAAGAAAGCCAGGCACAGTCAACAGGGCGGTGCCAGTCCAACGAACTTTCCCGGGTTACTCACTTTTCCACGGGGAAGGTAGGCAGCTGCGAGGGCCCCCAAGCTAGGTGGCCCCCCCCCGGGCAAGTGCCAAACCGGCCCAAAGGAAGAGAACGGCCCTGGGCACCAGGGCGTCACTAGCCATTTTTTAGTGGCGCTCCAAAGCCAAGTTTTTGATATAATCCCCGTTTTTGGGCGAGAAATTTTCTTTGGTAAAACAACTATTTTTCTTGGAATACGACACAAGAGGCCGTAATAGCATTGACCAAACAATGTCACATTTTCAAACATCCTGGGGAGAGGCAGAAGCAAAGTTTTTTTTGGACAATTTTTAGTAAAGGTCAGACCTGATGTTTTCCCAACCAGTCCAATAGGGCGAAAAAACAGACAGAAAAAAGATAATAAATTTGTAAAATTTATTTCAAAAAAGTAAAATAAAATTTACCCTCTCATTGTATTTTAATATTCATGGGTTTTGCCACAAAAGGGATTTCATGCCCGGTTTGTTTTTTGCTTCACTTTCAGTGTGTTCAAAAGGGCATTTAGATTTGTTTGAACTGTATACATTACCCAACAGGGGTTGACATCACGTGCCTTTTCCCCAAAGTGTCTCCACTATCAAACAAAAAGAAAAAAAAGAGCTATAAGTACACAAAAACCTGAGTGGGTTTTTTTACTTCTCCTTTCAAAATTGAATACCGATTTTTTTATTTCTATTTTTCCAAAATTTGACTAATTATAAGGGAAACCGGGAAGGGGAAGAACAAACACCTGGTTGAACAAACCCTCAGCAGTGATGTTTATGATTACTAAGGAGCACAGGGGAAACGAGAGTAAAATGACAGTACCTGGGTTGAGCACTCGCTCAGCAGTGAGGGGTATGTAAATTACTAAGGAGTGCAGATGACGGAGTAAATGAGAGCACAGGGGGTTGAACAATCACTCAGCAGTGAGTGTGTGATTACTAGAGTAACAGAGGACAGGATAGAATGACAGCACCTGGGTTGAACACTCGCTCAGCATGAGTGTGTGTGATTACTAGGCAGGAAACAGACTGGCAGTAGCTGCCTGAGAGGAGAGGTGATACCTGAGCATCTGCTGCCAGGACTGAGGACCTCTCCTCACTGGTCGTATACCCTGGAGATGAGCTGTAAACAATGGATCACTAAGGGAGCAGCTAAAACAAAAATGGTGCAGAATTTTTAACTATGAATGGTGAAAATGTTTATTATTTAATTTGCAAGCTTCTCACATCACTTTTACTTCATGGTAAAACCCCTTTAAGCAGTGTTATAAAAAAATCATATTATTATAAGAACGGATTCATTATTTTCCTTTATTTCTTATTGGAAAAGTCTGTTTGGTATAAATCCAAGAATCCGAAACAGATTAACGATTTATACCAAGTGTGGCAGAGCGATCTCAGATAGTCGCATGTTTCTGCCACTAGAGGCTGTGCAGCCGGAGACCTGCTGCAGATCGCCTCCAAGGACCTGGTCTCGGTGGGGGAAAGCCACCTATATTCATACATGCCAACTCTCCCGCTTTTGCCCTCCCGGGAGAGCTGCATTCCTCCCGCCGCCACAGGCAGCGGGGGTTCTTTAGTGACCTCGGCACCAAGTAGCGCTGGTGCGCTACACTGGCCCGCCGGGCCGTTCCCACATACAGGTCAGCAGCGCAGGGGGGAAATGACGCGCCGGCGCACTCACTTCCCCTGAGGAGATCGTCCGGGGCAGCCGTGCTGCAGGAGCCTGTCAGGTGAGTGGGTTTTATTATTTATTTTAGGGGCTCTACTGGCTACAGAGGGGCATCTACCTGGCAAACAATGGGGGCACTACCTGGCAACAGAGGGGCACTACCTGGCAAACAGGGGCACTACCTGGCTAACAATGGGGGCATCTACGTGGCAACAGAGGGGGCACTACCTGGCTAACAAAGGGGCACTACCTGGCAACAGAGGGGGCACTACCTGGCAAACAATGGGGGGGGTCTACCTGGCAAACAATGGGGGGGTCTACCTGTCAAACAATGGGAGCATCACCTGGCAACAGTAGGGGCACTACCTGGCAAACAATGGGGGCATCTACCTGGAAAACAATGAGGGCATCACCTGGTAACAGAGGGGGCACTACCTGGCAAACAATGGGGGCACCTACCTGGCAAACAATGGGGGCACTACCTGGCAAAACAATGGGGGGACCTACCTGGCAAAACAATGGGAGCACCTACCTGGCTAACAATGGGGGCACCTACCTGGCAAACAATGGGGGCACCACCTGGCAAACAATGGGGGCACCACCTGGCAACAGAGGGGGCACTACCTGGCAAACAATGGGGGCACCTAACTGTCAACAGAGGGGGCACCTAACTGTCAACAGAGGGGGCACTACCTGGCAAACAATGGGGGCATCTACCTGGAAAAACAATGAGGGCATCACCTGGTAAACAATGGGGGCACCTACCTGGCAAACAATGGGGGCACTACCTGGCAAACAATGGTGGCATCACCTGGCACATAGGGGGCACTACCTGGCAAACAATGGGCAAACCCAAACCCGGCAAACAATGGGAGCACCTACCTGGGAAACAATGGGGGCACCTAACTGGCAAACAATGGGGCACTACCTGGCAAACAATGGGGCACCACCTGGGAACGAGGGGGCACTACCTGGCAAACAATGGGGGCACCTAACTGTCAACAGAGGGGGCACTACCTGGCAAACAATGGGGGCATCTACCTGGCTCACAATGGGGCCACTACCTGGCTAACAATGGGGGCACTACCTGGCAACAGAGGGGGCACTACCTGGCAACAGAGGGGGCAACTACCTGGCAAACAATGGGGGCACTACCTGGCTAACAAAGGGGGCAATACCTGGCTAACAATGGGGGCACTACCTGGCTAACAATGGGGCACTACCTGGCTAACAATGGGGGCACTACCTGGCAAACAATGGGGCGCATCACCTGGCAAACAAAGGGGGCACTAACTGGCAAACAAAGGGGGCACTACCTGGCTAACAAAGGGGGGCATCTACCTGGCTACAAGGGGCACTACCTGGTTATGGGGGGCTACTACCTGGCTATAAGGGCATCTACCTGGCTTTCTTCCAAAGCCGTTATGCAGTTAGGTGGAGTGGGTGTGGTTTTTGAAGGGGCGTGGCACACCGACAAGATGGGCGCCGCCCACTACATTCTCCTGCTTTTTCAATTTCAAAAGTTGGCAACTATGCCTATATTGCGTCAGTGACAATATTTTACTGACACTTACAGTAGCGACTAGAAGAGCTGCTAGGCGGCTATGTAAGGGGTGGGTTTTTCAGGACAGCCATAGTGTTGGGTGGGTGGCTGTTCCTGCATTCCAGGATGGGCTTTTGGTAGGTCTCTGGAGATCTATTAAAGGCCTGCTACTACAGGTGATCAGGGGGCATGGTCTGCTAGCTGGCAGTGCAGCAGGGTTGCTGGAGAGAGATTCTTGCTCCTAGAGGCTTGAGAGAAGTCGGAACCAGTGGGGACTGGTATGAGTTATGTGTTTGTGGTGCATCGGCGTCCACATGTTAGGGAGGGACATTATATGCTCAGTTAGTGGCTAGACGGCCTGAGGTTTTTGTTGTGCTATGTTTCTGTACATTTCTTTCCCGTGCCTCAATAAAGCTGGCTGAGGCCAGGTTTAAACTGGAATCCTGCAGTCGGAGTGCCATCCTTTTAACCAAAGCGGCGATCCATGAGCTGAAGTATCCCCAGGATGGCGTCCAGATGAGAGGGAGTCATCACACAAGGCATCACGGTATACTCTCACGTTAATAAAAAAAAATATATAATGTGAAAATCACTTAAAAATAAAGCTTTGCGTATCACTGAAAAAAAAAAGGTGAAAACACCAGTAGAACCACTAGGCGTGAGAAGCGTGTACTGAGGAAGAGGAAAATTAGCCTTATCAGGAAGACGAAGGGGGAACGGGCCAGTCAGGAAGGGGTTAAGGTGTTAAAATTCTACAAGTTCTCAATTATAAAAAACAACAACAACAAACAGATGTCTTCCGAAACTCCCAGGACTAATGTTGGGCTTTGATCCGGCGGCTGAGAGGATGCCGCGTCTTCTGGAAAAGAACAACAAGATCTCCAAGGTTGAACTATCAATTATTAGGAGGTGCGGAGATGATGTTCACGGCGCTTGCATATGCATGTGCTGCTTACGTGGGGCGATGCCTCGCACCAGAGACGAGACCTCGGCGGTAGCGGGGCCGACCTCATTACGTATCCTCAGACTGGGAAGGCTTAAAGTCATTAACCCCTTCCTGTCATTGATATTTAGGGTTAATACTTGAGGTGTCTGGGCCCCAATACAAAATTAAAACAGGGCCCCCCGCATGCCCCATTTTTTTTAAAGGGGGTTGTGCATACAAAAATAGCTTTAAACATGGGGAAAACCGTAAATGAAGACGTTTTCCAAATATATTGGTTTGTTCTTTTTTTTTTGTTTTTAAGGACTACAAAGATTTATCACCTTCTGAGGCTTTCGGTTTCTTGTGACTGACCTGTTTTTGTTCTCCCTCTGCTGTTTGTTTATCTGATAGCGGAAGGATGTCATCACTAAGTAGTTGCACAGAACTGCCGCGCCTGAGAGTTTTGTGTGTTATCGGTTTCAGACAAAAAAAACTAATTATAATTTTACTTTGCTTGAAATCTCGGACTGGGAGCGGGAGATTGTTTATCTAATCCAGACTCTGAATACACAGGCTCTTATGTTTAATTATAAAAAGTTGACCAGGAAGTGACGGGATCCTGTAATAATGTGCTTGCTCTATTTTTGTAATGTGAAACCCCTTTTTTGGTTTCTTTTTTTTACGGGTTTTGGTGTAAATGGTTTTTTTCCCCTTTAAAAGTTTGTTTTCGCCTCATAAAGGTGGTTTGGTTTCTTGAGGGGTTAAAGCATTTGGGCCCCAACCCCGGGTGAGGCGGTGTTTTTAAACCCTTCCAGTGACGCGGGGGACGGGGGCCCCTCCCCCTGGGGGGAGGCGCCTGACCGGTCGATGGGCGTGCCCGGGAGCGCATGATCTTTCGGGGGCGGCAAACGCCCCCGGGGTGGCAAATGCATTCAGGGCGGGGTTTGGGCGGAGTGCGGGCGGGGTTTTTAAGCCCCCCCCATCGGCACGAGGGCAGACAGAAAGGGTGGGAGTGAATATCAGGACCCCCCCGCTGCGGCTCCAGCTGGGGCGCCCAGGTAAGATTGAGGCGTTTGGGTGGCAGTGAGAGGGGCTGCATGGCTACAGGATCTCCAGTCGGTAGTTGGGGGTGCGGCCCTTTGGAGGGCTTGGTGAAGACAGAAAGTGAGGCAAAAGGGCAGGTCAGGCCTCCGCAGAGGCGACCCTAAAGGTAAACAGGCCCCCCGCCCCCTGGGAGCCCCTGGGGGACCCCCGGGTCGGGGGGATCCCCCAAAGGGGCCCCGGGGGTCGGTCCTCTGGGGCGGGGGAGGAATCCAAGGGGGGCCCCGGCGACCCTTGGGGGGGGCCCGCGGACCCTAAACCACCTGGGGAGGGTCCCCGGGTTCCCCCCTTTTTTCCCCCCCCCCCCCCCCCCCACATCCGGTCGGGGGTTACGGCGGCCCCCTTTGGGGGGGGTCCGGTCGGGGGGACTGCCGGCGACGGAGGAGGGTGATGGGGACGCGGATGGATGGGTGGAGGGGGACCCCAGCGGCCCCCCCCCCCAAAAAGGGGCGACAACCGCTCGGCCCCGAGGGAGCGTCAGCAGCGAAGGTGCTCCGGCAGGGGGGTTGGAGACAGATCCCCCAAGCCTGCGCCGGTCGGCCCCCCCGGATGGGGTTTTAAGGGCCTTTGGCCCCCCCGGGCTGCGGGAAATGGCGAAAACCCGGATCTGGCGGCGATGTGGGGCGAAGCTGCAGGGTGGGCTGGGGGGGTTCACACCCCCAAAGCACCGGGGGTTTCACTTTTAGTTGGTTTTTCCCCTCTGTTGCGATCCCGGGGCGGCAGTGTGGGGAGTGGGGTCTAGCGCAAGCCAGGGGGCGTTGGGGGAGGGTGCAGCGGGGGTGGGGGGAGCAGGTGGTTTGGGCGGAGGGGTGCGGCATTGCTGGCCCGAGGAGGGGGGGGGCTGCAGTGGGGGTCCCCGGGTCCGTTGGGGTTGGGTTTCGCCAGCGGGGCTGAGCAGTGGTAAACCGGTGGTGGGTGGGGGGCTTTTCTGAAGTGGATTCGGGGTGTCTAGGATATAGTGGTTTAGGGTATCCGTGAAAACTGAAAAGGACCCCAAAAGGGCCCAGGCGGTTGGATACGGGCCCCCGGGGGCGGGGTGTATGTTGCAGGGCCGTTGGGGGCCATTAAAGAAGGGGGTGCCCCAAAAAGTTTTGGAGGGATGAATATGGGGAAATTTTTCTCCCTCCTCCCCTTGGGAAAAAAATTTAATTTGGACGGGGGGAAAAAGGAAGAAAGCAAAAGAAGAAGGAGAAGAGGAGGGCTCTGTTCCCCCCGCGTTTACCAAGGTGAAAATTTTGCCATATTGGCAACGTGTTTGGGGGAAAAAGGCGCCAAGAACTTTTTGGGAAAATGTTTTGTTATTGGCTCGATTGGGAGGCGAAAGGGCTATGGGGGCAGGCTTGGTTGCGTTACGTGAGGGGTTAAAAGGGGGAAACCGGTCAGCCGCGATTCTTGGGCCCAAAAAGGGATATTGGTCTGGGTTAAAAGGGTTATGGCCCCCCGAATTTGGCCACCCTTTTTCATGGGGGGGGTGCCCCCCCGGCCATGGAGGTTCCACTAGCGGGCGTGGGGCCGGGGGTCAAGTGGGGGGACAAAAAGGGGGCCTGTGGCAGTTTAAAGGGGGCAATGTAAATTCGGGACAGGATCAAATTTAGGATCTTTCGTTTGCGGACCCTCCCCCCATGGGGTTTTCCCAAATGCTTAAAAAGGGGAAGGGGAAAAAGGGGGAATGCCAATGTGGGGGGGGGACGCCGGGGGGCTGCCGAGATGGACCTTTTGGCCGGTTTAGGGATCGGGCAGGGGCCCGTATTAAAGGGGGGGTTTTTGCGTCTGGTTCGGGGATCCCTTCTCCGGGTCATGGGTTTCCATTTTCAGTTAAAACCTGAAGTCGGCATTGAGGACCCTCGGGGGGTCGGAAAAATTAAAAAAGGATTTTTCAGGAAAAAGGCGGGCCTTTTCAAGGCCCCCTTGTCCGGATTTAGTGGTATCACCGAAGGGGTGGTCCCAAAAAAAGAGCCGAAATTTTTGGCCATACTCACCTATTTTCCCCGAAGGGGTGCTCCGTTAATACGGAAAGCCCCGGGAGTTGTGTTCCGTGTTTCAGCCCTTTGATGGGCTGTACTTTGGGTTCGACATTTTGGGGTGGGGTCGTTGTTGGCAAAGGCAGATATCGAGTCGGCTTTTCGTTTATTGCCTTGCATGTGAGAGGTGCTTTTTTGGGGTGTTTTTTGGGAGGGAATTTTTTTTTGTGGATAGGTCCCTCCGGGGGGCTTTTCGTTGTCTCCTCTTTGAGGCGTTTAGTTCTTTTTTGGGGGGTTGTGCGGGATTTCGGGTCGACTTCCATCTTCCATTACCCAGACGATTTCTTTGTGTGGGCCCGGCGGGTTCCCCCAGTTTGCGGGTCATTTTGAAATGCGAATTGGGTGGCGGATGTTTTGGGTTCCTCTGGGGGCGGAGAAGCTGAGGGCCGCTCTTTTTTTTCTTTTGGGTTTTGCTTTCCTTTTTCCTGGGGGGGGGGGCCTTACAGGGGAAGTTAGGGGTAGGGCAGTTGAGGAAGGTGTAGCGGGGAGCTGCGTCACTGCGGGCAAAAAATCAATTTTTGCCCCGGATTATGCCAAGGGGCCCCGGGTGTTCTGTCGGCGCTTGGCTTTGGGCGACCGCTGGGGGGAAAAAAGCCACTCACTTTTTGCGCTGAATCAGGCTAGGGAGGATTTGGGGGTCTGGGGATCCTTTTTAGTGAAGTTTAATGGCGTCCTTATAATGGGGAGGGGAAATGACGAATCAGGAGGGGGACATTTTTTCCCCCAAAGCATGGGGACTCGGGCTTTGGGGCATCAGCGGGACAAAATGGTGCGTGGCCCCGTGGCCTCTCATGGGTAAACCGCCCTTGGTCCCGGGAAATTGGCTTTTTTTTTGGAACTTTTCCCCCCTGTGGTAGCCCTTGAGTGTGGGGGGGGACCAGTTCAAGACAGGAAATCAGGTTTCATTGCGACAATTTGGGGGGGGTGCAACCCCTCAACAAAAACCCGTCAGGGTTCATCCCTCCAGGGGGGTTGGCCTGCTTCGGTTATTGGTGCTCCGTTGCTTTGGGCGAAAATTTGGGGTGGGGAGCATGTTCCAAAGGGGTATGATGGGGTGGGCTGACTCTCTGTCCCTCCTTGCAGTGGAGCGGTTTTAGGGCTCTGGCCCCAAAAAGCCGGGGGCGTGGGGGGAGTGCCCCCCTCACTCTGGAACGTTGGCCTCAGGGGGTGTGACCATTTGATTCGTCTTTTGTGGCAGGGGGGACTGGCGTGCTTAGGGGGGCGGCTTGGGGTTTTTTGGCGAGTGGTTGGGGATTTTGGGGGCGATTTCCTCAGAGGAGGATGAGTGGGGGCGTGGTGCTTGTGGCGCAGTACATCCAGCGGGGGGGTCGGCGGCAAAGGTCCAATTTTGTCGGGGCTGGGTTCGGTTTTCGTTTGTGGCTTTCGGTTTTCAGTGGCGGAGGAGGGGGGACCTCACTAAGGTTTTTGGAAATTTTTCGGGCGTTTTAGGGGTTTTTTTTGACTCGGCCGGGTGGCTAAGGATTCCCCCGGCGCCGGTGGTCTTTGCCCCTGTTAGAGCGGCTTGGGGGGGTTTTGGGGGGGACGTGGCGAGCACCTCGTTCGAGTTACCCCATTTAGGTTGGGTTTTTTTATTGCATTTTTCGGGCATTCGAGGGGGGAGCTTGTTTTCCCCAGTCGGAGGGGGCGGAGGTTTGCAGGCGGCGGATGTCTGGGACCGGGGGGACGCCTTTGGGCTTTTGGGGGCAGACGATCAAAACCGACCAAATTGGGGGGGGGAAAAGGGGTATTTAGGGGGGTTTAAGGGGCATGATGTGCCCTTGAAAGCTTCCGGGATTTTCGTTTTTCCGGCGGCGCAAGGGACCATTGGTGCACGAAAAATGGGTCTTATCTGCCCGATTCCAATTTTTTAGCGGTTTCCCTAAAACTGGAGCGGGGGGGTCTTGAAGGTTCGGATTATCACCCACCCTTTTCGAATTGGGGCGGCAACTGAGGCCGTGGTGGGTTTAAGTCCGCGAATGGGAGATGGAGTCGGAAAAAGGGTTTAGGATTTATGTTCGCCCACACTTGGTGGGGGGGTCTAGCATTTAAAAAAATGGGGGGGGGGGGGGGTTGGGGGAGCTGGGTGGGGATTTTATGTACTTGTTTCTTTTTTTCCAGCTCCCCTCCGTGGGTTGGTTTGGATTTGGGGGCATTTTATGGTTCTGGGGGCGGGAGAGCTGTGTTACCAGACGGCCCACAACTGGTTTTTCCCGGGGTGTGGCGAGTTCGTTGGATTGGACGCGGGTATGCGGTGGTTGGGGGTTGTGCCAAGTTTATGGGGGTATGCAGAGGGGAACAGGCCTCCGGGGAGATCCTGGTGCTGCATGCTGGGGCAATGACTGGATCCCCCACACCCCGGGAAATTAGTTAGGTGTAAAAAACCTGTTCAGTTTGGACGTCCTATCCGAATTTGGGGATGTTTGGTCAGATATTGTATTCCGGGACCGTGGAGGGGGGGGGTCGTCGGGGGGGAAGCATAAATCGACTGGGTGAAGATTCAGGGCGATTTGTGGCCAGAACGGGGGAGTTTGGGTGGGCACCCTGGCTGGGGTGGGGGAGGGATTTCTGGAGACGGGTGGGGGTTTACCTGCGGGTGTTGGCTTGGACTTGTGGGCCCTGGGTTGCAAAAGGGATTTGGGGAGCCCTAGGTGTGGTGGGGGGTGCTAATTGGGGGGTATGTGACGCCACGGTGGTGGCGAGGGTTTTTGGGGTTGGATGAATAAATTTGGGGGGGAGTCCTTGGGATAGGATTCCCCCCAGCATTTGGTATTGGGTCGGCCCGGCGAAGGGGGGTTCCTTCAGGGGGTTATCCCCGGGGGGCAAAATGGCGGGAGCCATAAGATGGCTTTTTGGGCCCCGAGCCATGGAGTACGGTGGGGGGAAAAAGTGTTTTCCCTTAAAAGGGTTTTGGTCGCCGGGCCCATGTCGCTCCAAGGCCCCCGGCCCCATGGACGGTTTGTTTTGGTTTTTGGGGATAAAATGTTTTGGGAGGTATTATAATTAATATATAATATAATATATAATTTTAAAATATTTTTTTTTTTATATTGATACATTGGTTAAATGGAGTTTATGTTTTGGGGTTTAAGGGGACTTGGAGGTACTTTGTCACATATAATATTTATATATATGTATAAAAAGACAGGGGGGTTGTTATTTATGTTTTTACTGGTTGTTATATTTATATGTTTTTATTTTTAATAAAACGGGGTGCTGGGGCCAATTCATTTCCAAGTCGGGATCCGTGTCATCTTGGTGGGGCCACGGTAGCAAAGGGAATAAAGGAAGGGGAAAAAGGGAGGGGTGGTCGGTGTGTTGTGATTGACGGTGGTAGGGCAAAAGCTCCTCAGCATGCCTTGGGGTATTTGGCCTGGCCCCGATGGGGATTGCTTCGGGTCCCAGCGTTGTTATTTTCTCTGTGGTGTCGTTTTTTTTAGTTCTCTAAAACTGGCCTGTCTTCCTGGTTACTCTCTCTTCTTGTCCCTCTGTACTGTGCACATTTGGGGTTTTAAACCCCGGCCCTCTGACTATTCTCTATTTGTTGTCTCGTTTTCTTTTTGTTTTTTTACCTTTCTGGGTATTTTTAGAAAGAGGTTTGTGTGTGGGTTCGCCCCTTCTCGTGGCGGGTGCTCTGCCTAAGCAGGGCAAAATTAGGGCCCCTTCAGGCACCCCGGACCTGGTAAAGGGCCCCGGGATTACTGTTGGCTAAGGTAGGGGATCGTCTAGTGCACAACTTCATCCCAGGTAGAAAAGGTGGCGCAAAAAGGCAAGGAGAGGGCTGAATTTTCCATTGGGGGGCAAAGGTTAAAATTTTAACCCTGGGCCTGATGCAAAGAAAGATGGGGGGCCCCCGGTTATATTTTTTTAAATACTGGTGCCTTCTTATGGGCAGAAGGGCTTTTTTTCCCCCTCAGTTTGGGCCCGGTCGGCTTCTCTTCTGCACCCCCCAAGTACCCCATGTTGAGGGTGCTAATTTTCTTTATTTGTCAGGGCCCGAATACCTTTTCCAGTAAGTAATTAGCTGTACCCCTTCTTCTACCAATGAGACTTACTGCCTGAATTCCAGTTCAGCCCATGCTGAGCTACAACCAATAAGGCCTTGATCACACAAGAACACCACGTGGGATCCGGATTTTATTGGGACACTAAGAATTACAGCACAGATTTTAAAGATGTGGATTTGAAATCTGCAAGATGGAAAAAAAACAGAAGGGAAATGTCACTTGTTGGAAGTGGAATGTGATCGGATGCTGCTTTGTGTCAGACCTGATTCATATATGTGTCCGGGGCTCTGTTCGGGACCTCTGCCCCGCGTTCTGTTGGGAATGATGGAAAAAATAGAACAGCAAGTTGCGGTATTATTTCCATCCCAACTATGGACACTATGGAAACCTGACGGGCCCATTGTAATTAACTTGGTCCTCCGGGTGTCCCTGTTGTAAAATGGATCCCATGGCTTCTGCTTTCCCCATTGCAACGGAGATTCCGAACGGAACCTTGGATGCAGATGTGAACCAAACCGAACCCGGATCTGAACCAGGACTAATCCAAACCCACAGCCAAATGCACAGCGGGCAAGATGAGGAAGAAAACACAGGGTAGATTCCCTTCAGGTGGGTCCAGACCTCTTCCCCAATGATAGGCAAAGACATTGTTTCTACGCAACAAGCTAGTTTTTAAGCTAGATGACGGCATTATGATGAAACCTCACAGATCACATTGCTGCAACTAAAGTCTTCTCTGCTTTGTGGAAAAACTGCAATAAAAAATTATCTGATTTGTGACGCAGATTCCAAAGTGGATTTTTGTGACCAGAAATTTCATCAGGGGCTCTAAGTGCATAGAGGTGGTTCTCCTGAGAGTATTGTAGTCTATGAAAATAGGAGGAGATATGGAGATAGATAGATAGATAGATAGATATATAGATAGATAGATAGATAGATAGATAGGAGATTATATAGATAGATAGATAGATAGGAGATTAGATAGATATGAGATAGATATATAGATAGATATAAGATAGATGGATATGAGATAGATGGATAGATAGATATGAGATAGATAGATATGTGATAGGTAGATATATATGAGATAGATAGATAGATTAGATAGATTAGATAGATATGGGATAGATAGATAGATATGAGATAGATAGATATGAGATAGATAGATAGATATGAGATAGATAGATAGATAGGTCTGTGAGAGATAGATATGAGATGATTAGATATTGAGATAGATAGATAGATATGAGAGAGAGAGATAGATAGATAGATATGAGATAGATAGATATGAGATAGATAGATATGAGATAGATAGATGTGAGATAGATAGATAGATAGATAGATAGATGGATATGAGATAGATAGATATGAGATAGATAGATGATATATATGAGATAGATAGATATGGGATAGATAGATCGATAGATGAAGATAGTAGATAGATAGATATGAGAAGATGAGATATGAAAGAGAGAGAGAGTGAGATATGAGATAGATATAAATATGAGGACAGATAGATATGAGTAGATAGATAGATTGATATGAGATAGATGAGATAGATAGATGATAGATAGATTAGATAGATAGATAGATAGATAGATAGATAGATAGATAGATAGGAATATATAAATTCAACTTCCTGTCCTTCCATATTTAAACACATTGTAGTACATCATTGCTTAGCATAGACAAATCACACTTACATCCTGAGCCTCCTGTTTCATGTGTGGATCTCATGAGTGTAGATATTGGGGGACTGGGAGATGTCGGCACAATGTGGGTGGACCCGGCCATTATTAGTAATTATCAGATCCAGAACAAGGCGGAGAGGCCTCAGGGACCTCCATCTCCAGGTCCTCTTTCTATTTGAGGGAAAATGCTTTCTAATTAGAGGTGTCAGTGCGGGGAGCGATCATAACCACGGTCAGATACAGCGGCGTCGCCGACAGGAAACATCCCACTAATAGGATAAGGAATAGGAAACCACAACCATTGTCTGGGAAACCACAGTAACAAAGAGAGGACTGGTGAGGAGAAGGGGCCATGATGATGAGTGATTATAGAGAGGAGCAGCGAATTGTCACATGGTGGGGGTGGCGGCGGGGGCACCATAAGCAACAGATAAAGAAGCCGCTACCGAGGAATCCTATCTGAATGGGAAAGGGAAAAACAATTTGAATTTCATATTGTGCATTAACCCTGCAGGGCTGAGGGGAGCAGAGCAGCGCTTATCCTGAATAAACATGATATGGAAATCACACACGGATAGTGGCGCACATTTATATGGAAGTCAGCGGGCACCTGCAGCTATCCACAGACACAGTATATAACCCTCGGCCGCCTCCACAGACACAGTATATAACCCTCCGCCACCTCCACAGACACTGTATATAACCCTCCGCCGCCTCCACAGACACAGTATATAACCCTACGCCGCATCCACAGACGCTGTATATAATCCTCCGCCGCCTCCACAGACACTGTGTATAACCCTCCGCCACCTCCACAGACACTGTATATAACCCTCCGCCGCCTCCACAGACACAGTATATAACCCTTCGCCGCTTCCACAGACTCTGTATATAACCCTCCGCCACCTCCACAGACACTGTGTATAACCCTCCGCCGCCTCCACAGACACTGTATATAACCCTCCGCCGCCTCCACAGACACAGTATATAACCCTCCGCCGCCTCCACAGACACTGTATATAACCCTCCGCCGCCTCCACAGACACTGTATATAACCCTCCGCCACCTCCACAGACACTGTGTATAACCCTCCGCCACCTCCACAGACACTGTATATAACCCTCCGCCGCCTCCACAGACACTGTGTATAACCCTCCGCCACCTCCACAGACACTGTGTATAACCCTCCGCTGCCTCCACAGACACTGTGTATAATCCTCCGCTGCCTCCACAGACACTGTTTATAACCCTCCGCCACCTCCACAGACACTGTATATAACCCTCCGCTGCCTGCACAGACACTGTGATAACTCCGCTGCCTCCACAGAACTTGTATATTAACTCTCCGCGCACTCCACAGACACTGTATATAACCCTCCGCTGCCTGCACAGACACCGTATATAACCCTCCGCCGCCTCCACTGACCCCGTATTTAATACTCCGCCGACTCCCCAGACACTGTATATAATATAACCCTCCGCCGCCTCCACAGACACTGTATATAACCCTCCGCCGCCTCCACAGACACTGTATATAACCCTCCGCCGCCTCCACAGACACAGTATATAACCCTCCGCCGCCTCCACAGACACAGTATATAACCCTCCGCCGCCTCCACAGACACAGTATATAACCCTCCGCCGCCTCCACAGACACTGTATATAACCCTCCGCCGCCTCCACAGACACTGTATATAACCCTCCGCCGCCTCCACAGACACTGTGTATAACCCTCCGCCACCTCCACAGACACTGTATATAACCCTCCGCCGCCTCCACAGACACTGTATATAACCCTCCGCCGCCTCCACAGACACTGTATATAACCCTCCGCTGCCTCCACAGACACTGTATATAACCCTCCGCTGCCTGCACAGACACTGTATATAACCCTCCGCCGCCTCCAGAGACACTGTATATAATCCTCCGCCGACTCCACAGACACTGTATATAACCCTCCGCCGCCTCCACAGACACTGTATATAACCCTCCGCCGCCTCCACAGACACTGTATATAACCCTCCGCCGCCTCCACAGACACTCAAAAGGAGTCAGTGTCCTCAGAGAGCAGAGAAGATAAACAATGCAGCTCAGAGGGGCAGGGCGGCAGTCCGTGGTGGCCCGAAACTTCTTGTAGAAGGTCAAGTGAGGGTCTTAGTGGCTACTATATCCATAGTCTATACGTTGGAACCACTCTGGTTGTCACCACTGTATTTATATAGGAACAACCCCACTGGTTTCATAGAGAATGGGAAGGGTTGTTCTAGTCATTTCTTACCATATAGTACTATATAGTGCCAAGATAAGACTACCAAACAAAGCCTACATAATACCACTATAGTGCCAACATAAGACTGCCATATAAAGTCTACATAATGCCGCCATATTGCCAAGATAAGGCTGCTATATAAAGGACACATAATACTACAATATAGTACTAAGATAAGACTGCAATATAAAGCCCACATAAAATGACCATATTGCCAAGATAAGACTACTAAACAAAGCCTTTATAATACCACCATATTGCCAAGATTAGGCTGTTATATAAAGGACACATAATACTACTATATTGTACCAAGATAAGACTGCAATATAAAGCCCACATAAAATAATCATAAGGTGCCAAGATAAAACTGCTACATGAAGTCCACATAATATGACCATATTGCCAAGATAAGACGACCAAAAAAAGTCTACATAATACTGTATCGCCATATGGTGCCAATATAAGACTGCCATATAAAGCCAACATAATTCCACCATATTGCCAAGATTAGTCTGCTATATAAAGGACACATAATAATTCTATATAGTACCAAGATAAGACTGCAATATAAAGACCACATAAAATGACCATATTGCCAAGATTAGTCTGCTATATAAAGGACACATAATACTATTATATAGTACCAAGATAAGACTGTAATATAAAGCCCACATAAAATGATCATATAGTGCCAAGACAAAACTGCTACATGGAGTCCACATAATATGACCATATAGTGCCAAGAAAAGACTGCTGCACAAACCCCACATAATACCACAATATAATGCTAAGCAAGGGCATAACTAGAGAAGCCTGGGCACCATAAAAAAGTTTTGGATGTCCCACCCCCCATCTAGTCCCCCAATCATAGACATTTATCAGAACCTCTTTATAAGGGCTTGTCCCCACAGCAGGGTTTTCACCCGGTTTTACAGACGGTTTTCGGTTTTGAAAACCGTCTGTAAACCGGGTGCCAACTTTTAAGATGGACCTTAATGGAAAATCCGTGTAGCGGTCCCCACTGCACGGATTTTGCACCGGACGGTTCTTTAGACCACCGGCGGTCCGACAAAGATTGAACATGTTCATTCTTCTGCCCGGTTTTCGGGCGGAATATGAACAAGTCTATGTGAAGGGGGAGGGCTTTTCTCCGCAAATGGGATTTCCGACCGGTATTTGCACTGTGCCGTGTGAATGGCCCCTAACAGTCAAACAGTTACTAGATAATACAAAGAACAAATACCTCATCATACATATCACAATTATACTGCTACGAAGACCAACATTGCCAACAGCGCTACTACCTAAGTAGCCGAATATACTGCCAGAACATGGCCACAAATTACCACCATATAGTGACTGAATTATACCCCTACACTATTACTGAATAAAGATCAGTATACAAAGACCAATATTACCGCCATATAGTAACTGAACAATACTCTACGCTATTACTGAATAAAGATCGGTATACAAAGACCAATATTACCACCATATATTGACTGAATAATACCCCTACACTATTACTGAATAAAGATCAGTATACAAAGACCAATATTACCGCCATATAGTGACTGAATAATATCCCAACTCTATTACTGAATAAAGATCGGTATACAAAGACCAATATTACCGCCATATAGTGACTGAATAATACCCCTACACTATTAGTAAAAATCGGGATACAAAGACCAAAATTTACCCCCATAATTGAGAATAATACCCAAACCATTACGAATAAAGATCGGTATACAAAGACCCAATTTACCGCCATATAGTACGAATAAAACCCCTACACTATTATGAATAAAGATCATATACAAAAAAAAACCCAAAATTACCGCCATTATGACGAATAATACCCAACCCCATTATGAATAAAAATGTATACAAAGACCAATTTACCCCATATATGACTGATTTAAAACCCCAACTATTTACGTAAAGATCAGTATACAAAGACCCATATTCCGCCAATAACTGAATAAAATTTCCCAATCTATTACTGAAAAAAAACGGTATACAAAGACCATATTACCGCCATAAGTGACTAAAATACCCCCAACTTTACGAATAAAGATCATAACAAAACCAATATTACCACCAAAATTTTTACTAAAAAATCCCAAATCTATTACGAAAAAAGATGGTTAAAAAAAGACCAAAATTACCGCCCTATGGACGATAATACCCCTAACTATTCTGAATAAAATCAAAAACAAAGACCAATATTACCACCATAAAACTGAAAAATCCCAACCATTACTGAATAAAGATCGGAACAAAGACCCAAAATACCAGCCCTAAGTGACTGAATAATACCCCTACACTATTACTGAATAAAGATTGTTAGGAACGATAAGAAGATCCTTTGGACCACTGCAAACGGTGGTGTAAGCCACGTCAGGGGGCGGAGTCTAAGAGGCCTCCCGGTTTTCACCGCCTCCGACGCAGTTGGCTGAGGGGGAAAAGGCACCCCCCGGCCCTTTTTGGGCCCCCTGTTGGGGCAAACCAGGCAAAAGTATCAAAAAAGGCTTCAGGGGAAGTAATTTTTTTTTTCAATGCCATATAAAAAATTAAGTGAAAGTTGGCCAAAAAAATGGATATTATCCCCAATTAAACCCCGTGGCCCCCCAAAATTTTAGACAGCTTTCCCCCGCCGAAAGGAAAATCCCCCAAAGTACCAAAACTTTGGGAACCCCCCCCGCCCCCATTTTAGACGTAAAAATACCAAAATAAAGGACCCAAAAAATTGGGGGGAGAAACCCAAAAATGTAACAAAACTTTTCAGATTTTTATATACCTCCCTACAGGACCATTAGTGAAAAACCATGACACATTTTGCAGACGTATATTTCCCCCAAAAGTGACCATATAGGTAGGTACCAGCCACAACCTGATTTATTTACCACCCTAAGTGACCATAAAGGGTTTTCCCCCATGTACACAGCCTTCAGACGTAATTTTTCCACAATACAATGCCATTAGTTTTTTTGAAACCCGGGACACAGCCTCTCAGACGTATATTACCTCAACAGTGACCATTATGGGAGACACCATTACCCAGCTCTGCAAATGGATATTACCCCATAAAAAGGGCATATAGTGGTATACCAGTACAAAAGCTCGCAGTTTTATAATTTCCCCAAAACAGGGCCATATAGTAAACACAGTGACACAGGGCCCCAGACTGAAATTTCCCCAATACAATGACCATAAAAGGGGAGGGAAACCAAATGACAAAAAACTTTGTGAACTGTATATTACAACCTACGTAACCCCTATAGTGATTAAAACCCGTGACACACTTTTCCCCTTTTTGGGCCCAATTTTTAAAGAATTTCAGGTTTTTGGATACGGCTTAAAGAAGGTCCTAAATAACACAAATTTTATTTACAAAAATCCGTAATAAATCAAGTATTATAGAATGATAATAACAAAAAATTGATTACCGGGAAAAAAGTGGATATTGTGCACCCTTGTGAAAAATGGAGCAATTTCATCACTGGCTGAAACAAGAAAGCTAAAATTTGGGAAAAACAGAAAACTCCAGGGAAAAAAAAAAAAAAAAAAAAAAACAACCCGGGAAGGGGTCCCTTCCATAGGGACACAGCAACTTGGGTTTTTACCCCCACTTCATGGCTTTTTAATTGTAATTTTAAAAAAAATGGGCGGACACACCTAAAAGCGTGTCACTTAAAAAGCCAAAAGGGGTTTTCCATTTACCTTTTCCTGTTTTTTCCATTTAGTTGGGCCCGCTCCAAATTTTTAAAATAAAAAACACCCAAAAAAAACCTCCAGACGATACAACAAGCCAGAAAAACATGCATTGAAGGGAAAATAAGCTGGGGAAAAGATCAGGGTTTTATAATCACAGCTTTAAAAAACAAAAGGGGGGGTGATCAAGGGCATTCATTAAATTTAGCTTTAAAAAAAAAGCCGACTTTGCTTTTTTAATAATCCCAAAATTTTCCCCAAAAAAGCCCAAACCTTGGGAAATCATACGTGGTTTTAAAAATAAAAGGGCAATAAAAAATTCTCAAATAGCCCCTTTTCCCGTGGGTACCCTCAGGTTTGGGGACTGTATTTTAACCCCCCATACAGGTACCATATAGTGGGCAGTAAATACCAGTGTACACAGGGGCCCCAGACTGAAATTAAAACCTCCCTACATAAACCCTTATGGTAGGGCCAGTAACACAAAATCTCAGATGTAAAATTAAATCCATACATGACCCCCTATAGTTTGGGGAAAAAACCCGTGTACACAGCCTGCAGATTTTAAAATTTCCTCCATACAGTACCAATTTGTGGGAACAAAACCGTGTACACAGGGTCTTCAACTGAAAATTTCCCCATACAGTGACCATAAATGGTTTGGTTGCCTTTTACACAGGCCCTGCAGATGTATATTTCCTCCATACAGTACCATTTATGGGAAAACACGTGTACAAAGGGTCTGCGAATTTTTATTACCCCCAAAACAGTACCATAAAAATGGTAGGCCCAAGGGGGCCAAAAAGGCTCTGCAGACAAATTTAACCCCCCAAACAGTTTAACCAAATAGGTTTGGTTGGCACCATTTTTAAGACTTTTGGGGAGACGAAAATTACCACAATACAGTGACCATATAGTGGTAACAACCAGTTTTCACAGCCCCTCAGAATTGTATATTAACCCCAAAACAGTTACCATATATGATGTTTACCCCGTGTAAAACAGGGTCTGCAATGTATATTGCCCTTCCCTCCCGTACCATATATTTGGGAAAAAACCAATGTTAAAACAGGGTCTGTCGATTTTTATATTTCCAAACCCTACAGTGACCATATAGTGGGTTTGATGCAGTATACATAGGGCCGCAGACTGTAAAGCTCCCCCCTACATAAACCCCATAGAGTAGACACCCGGACACAGGGTCTGCAGACTGTATTCCCCCCCCAAAAAAGGGACCAAAATATGGTAAAACCCCCCACCATGTACATAGGCTCTAGACTTATATTACGGGCCCTAATGACCCTATTGTTTAGATATACATATTGGGGTACACAGGTTCTTAACTGTATTTACCCCCAGGGGCGTTGCCAGGCATTTTCCCTCCGGGCACAAGCCGTGCCCCCCAATTTTGCCTCCCCCATGGACGGCAGACAAAATCGCCACCCTCCTCCCCCCCTTTCCCCGTATTTTTTGCAAATCGGGGAGGGGCTGTACATACACCTCATGGGCCCCAGGGGGGATGACGAAAAGCTTTCATTTACGCCCCCTGCACCGGGTTTTTCCCAAACCCCAGGCCCCCTGCTGGCCCAGGGGATCCCGGGCCCTTCGAAAAAGGGATAAGCAGCGATTGACATCACCTGTTTAAGGTTTTTTAAAATTTACCAGGGTCCAGGACCTGGCCGCACTGAGGGAAAACCCCTTAAGGGTGAGTAACTTTTTTTATTTTGTTTTCTTAAACAATAAAATGTAAAGGGACAATAACCTGGCTACAGGGGGGCCCGTAACCTGGGAAAAACGGCAGTAACCTGACTAAAGGGGGGGATATTATTGTCCCAAAGGGGCATAAACCTGCTAAAGGGGCATAAATTTCTGGCTTTAAAGGGGGGCCGAAAAACCCGGGTAAAGGGGGCATAAATTCTGGGTTTAAAGGGGGGAACAACCGGCTAAAGGGGGGAAAAACCTGGGTAAAGGGGGTATTTTTTAATTTACTAAAGGGGGAACAACCCCCGGGTAAAGGGGGCTATTATTGGCTTTAAAAAGGGGGATAACCTGGGGTAAAGGGAGCAGTAACCTGGTTTAAGGGGGCAGTAACCGGGTAAAAGGGGGCAGTAACCTGGTAAAGGGGCAAACAAAACTTGCTACATTGGGGGAAAATACCCCACAGGGGGCAACCAAACCCGCCTACGGGGGGAACTACCTGGTTTTCTAGGGGATACTAAACCTTGGGTACAAAAGGGGGTACTTCCTGGCTAAAAGGGGGAAAATAAACCCCACCCGGGGGGTTTTTAACTACCTGGGGTAAAAATGGGAATTAATTTTTTACCTACAAGGGGGGCCTTTTAAAAAGCTTTCATAATAGGGGTCTTTTTTTTAATTTTTCCCATTTGGGGGAGGCCTATATAAACCCCACCTACTTTTCTGAGATACCTACATATTTGGGGGGCCCATACATTTACCCCCCTAATGGGGGGCTATACACCCCACCAAATTTAGGACCCGCCTACCTTTTTTGGGGGGTGTACCTAAATACTGTAAAGGGGATTTAACTACTTCCCATTTAGTATAAAAAAAAAAACTAAAAAATTGGTGGCACAAAAATTGGGAAACCCCCTAGTCTTTTTTGGGGGGCAAGGAGGTAATTATTACCAAATTTGGGGGGCCCATAATGGGGGGTTTGGATAGAGATAGGAAAATTTGGGAAGAATGCTGATAAATGAGGAGTCTAAAATTTTGTTTTGTAAATTTCTACAGTAAAAGACCCCGGGCCCAGGAGAAGTCTTCATGGGGGTCGGAAAAGATGGAGAAGAGAAGGGAAAGTAAAAAACCCTCCGATCAAAAAAGACTTCTCCTGTAGTTACTGAATTTTATGGGCAGGGGTTAATCATTTTATTTTCGGGCTGAGCGTCAAACATAAAACTATTATCAAACCCCTTTTAAGGGGTACTGTATGGCGGTAATATATGTTTTCCCAGAGCCGGTTTTAAAAACATAGCAAATGGGGCGGTCACTTTTGGCCTTTTTTTGGGCAAAATTTAAATTGATCCTTATTATAATATTTTTGGTTCTTAGTTTTGTATTTTTTTTTTAGTAAAAATATTTTCGGGTATACCCTGCCCCATTAAAGGTTTTTTTGGGGTGACTGTTATTTTTTAAGGTATAAAACTTGTCATCCCAAAGGGGGAACTTTTTTTGAAAAGTAAATTTGTCAGCACTGATTTTTTATTGCACATAATTCAGGGGGTGGGCCCGGGTTTAAATTTTGGGAAAATGGGGGGAAAAATTAGCGACAGGAACAGGTTTTTTTTTTTTTCTGTAAAAACAGCATGCCGCAGTTCCAAAAATTTGGGGTGAAAAAAAGCCTGTGAAACCCCGCCCCCACCGACAAAATTTTAACATATTGGGGCCCGGGGGCCCCCCTGTTTTACCCCCACAACGCCCCTGGTTACCACCCCAACCCGTGAAACCCTAAAGTGGGGAGATTCCCGTTACCAAAAGACTTCAGACACATTTTACATTGCAGTTACATCCAGTTTACTCACGGTGAGTCTTCTCTAGTTGTTTTACTTTCCCCCCATTTTCTTCAAACCCGGGCCCCGACCCCCCCCGCTGACTTCTCTCGGGCCCTTACTCATCCCTTTCAGAATTTTACACACAAAAATCTTTGAATCCTCCTACTTTTTTTCCCGCACCTCCCTCTTGGGAAACCCCAAACCCCTTTCAAAAGTCCCATGGGTGGGGATGGGTTAAAAAGCCATAGGGTTTGAGAAAGGTGTTTCCCGGGGGAAAGAGGGGGAAAAAGAAAAACAACCCCCCCCGGGGATTGTCATGGCCCCGGTTTCCCCTTCCGAAAACTATCACCAAAAATTTTTTTTTTCCTTTATTCTATTTTTTTTTTGGGCAATTAATTTTAAAATCCATTTTTTGTGCTTTTATCTTTTTATTCGGGTATCACAATTTTTCGTGACCATGAAAGGGCCCCATTTTTTAAAACAAGTTAAAAATTTTCCCTCAAAAATGAAAAAGGGAAATACCACCCCAAGGGTCCATAAAAACCCTTTATTACCCCTGCCAGACCCCATCCCGGGCCAGGCGAAAAAATTCAAAACATCAAACGGGAAACCGAGTGCAAAGAAGTGGGCAGGGAACTTTCCCCTAACTTTGTTTAAAAAATCCAAGTTTATTCAAAACCTTTTAAAAGGTACCCTTTTAAGGGGGCAACAACATATTTGCAGTGAAAAACTCCACTACGCTTACCGTTTCAAAGTCTATGCAGAAAAGGGGTTGCCAACCGAACGGAAAGCAAACGGGGGGTTTTTTTTACCTCCCTATTTTCTTTCCCCCTTTTTCATTCATTAAAAAGGGGGTGTCTCCTCCCTTTGTTTCCTCTCACCTCATCCGTTTTTTGGGTTTTCCCAATTCGGGGCGTGTTTACTGGCTTCTATAGGCTGCAGCAGAACCGGGTCTTACTATAGCAACCACAGTGGCACCTATTAGAAGTTTGAACGGGTCGTAGCATACGACCAGGGGCTGGCACCTTCAGGAGAGATAAAAACAGGTCTGGGGCTATGAAACCTGGGAAAGCTGATGCACCCTACAAAGGGATACTAGGAAAGGAAAAACCTTTTTAAGGGACACATTTTTCAAAGTCATGTTTCCCCCCGGGGGCCCCGAGTCCCGCCCCGGGTCTGGGGACGCTAGGGGGGCCGCAATGCGCTCAGCGCCCGGGACCCCTGGCGGGGACCAAAGGGCCCCCTCCCCACAGGGTTGCAGGGTTTCACCGACCCACCCATGCACCCATCCGGCCGCCCCCTGACCCCCGGGTGAAGCAGCAGAGGCGCAGAGGCCGCCGGGCAGGGGCCATTGGGATACTTCATCACGGCCCGCTCCGGCCCCGCACACTGCTCCCCGGGGCCGCTCCAGGGAAAGGGACAGAAGAGGAGGGAAAGACTTCAGGTAAGTATTGTTTTTATTTTTTTTTTAAAAATACTAGCCCTGTTAGCTATAAACCAGCCTGTCTAGCATTCCCGCCCTGTTAGCTTTATACTCCCCCTGTCACCTATTACGCCGTCACTATATACCACCCTTCTACTATATACTGCCCTGTCAGCTAATACCCCCCCTGTCTAGCTTTTTACTGCCCTGTCTACTATATACCCCCTGTTTAGCTATATCCCCGCCCTGTTTAGCATTTCCCACCCTGTCATCAATCCGCCCTGAGCAATACCACCCTTACTTTATCACCCTGTTTTTCTATATCCCACCCTGTCCCCTATATCCCACCTGTTCCTATTCCCCCCGGCCCGTCTACTAAATCCACCCTGCTAGCTATATACTGCCCTGCTACTATATACCCCCCTGTTACCTTTTTCCCCTCCCTGTTTTCTAAAACCCCGCCTTCAAGCTATATACCCCCCTATCAGCAAAACCACCCTGTTAGCAAAACCCAAACCCCTTAGCAATACGCCCTTCAGCTATAAAAACTGCCTTTTGGGCTTATCCCCGGCCCGCGCCTATATCGCCCTTTGCCTTTAACACCCTGTCTCCTATATACCCCCTGTCTCCTAAAAAGGGGCCTGTCTAAACACCCTGCCCCCCAACATACGGGCCCCTGCCGCCTACATACGGGCCCTTTGGCCTAATACCCCTTCCTCCTACATACGGGCCCCGGACTGCCTACATACGGCCCTAGCTGGCTAATTACTGCCCGGGCCCAGGCTAATTACGGCCCAAATGGCTGTTTACGGGGGGCAGCCCCCAGAAAACCGGCTAGTTACTGGGGGCAGCCCGCACCTGCTAGTTACTGGGGGAAACCCCCAGCTACCTGGCTAGTTAGGGGGGCAGCCCCACTCCCGGCTATTACGGGGCAGCCCCAGCTACCTCCCAAAAATTATGGAGGAAACCCCGTTTACCTACTTAATGTGATCTACATATTTAAAAAGCCACTTCTGCATTTTTTAATTTCTAATTTTTTTGGGGCAACTCGCTGTTTGGGGGAAATTGATAAAAGTGTGGAAAAAGAGGGGTCTAAGATGTATTTGGTAAATTCTACAGGGCATATGACCACTAAAAAGGGCATTTGCCGTACCGGGCAGAGAAAGAAATGGAAGGGAACGACTCTCAGGGGAAAATCATGGGGGTTTTGGGGCCCGATGGGGAAAAAAGGAAAGAGAAAAAACTCCCCCAGAGATGGTTTCTCCTTTAGTCCCTGCTGTCAGGGGGCATTTACTTCGTTTGAATCATGCGTTTCATGTGATGGTGACCTGACTACGGGTGTATTTGGGGGGTTGTAGGCTTGGGCTTAGTATTCATTTTTGGGGCCCTTTCCTGGATTTTAAAGCAAGGCACCCCCAGTGATGAGGGGGTTTCTCTGCCACTGTTTCTTATTCCTTTTTTGTGTGGGGGGCTTTCCCAAGAGCGTTTTGGGCATTTTTTTGATGCGTTTTTTGTGCAGAAATGTCAGCATTTAAATGCTCTGCCTTTCTCGCAGAAACACACCAAAAACCATCAAAAATGCACCAAAAATGCCCGTTGAAAGCCCTTTTGTGGAGAAATTTTTTTAAAAAAATTGGCGGGGTCGAGAAAAAGGGAAATTTTTTTTAAGTGGATATTGTTGTGGCTGCGGGGGCTTATGCCGGGGCGATTTTTTTTCCCCACCCGGCCCCCTTTGCAAAGTGAACTTTTTTTTTGTAAGACCCTTGAACATAAAAAGAAAAAATTTCCCTTTTTAGTGAGAAAACCCCCTTTAAGTGCAAAATTTTATTAGAAGACCCCATTTTTTTTTCCCCTTATTTTTTAGTTTATTAAGTGCATTTATAAAATGTTTAGATCTCTGGTTTGTAAACATATTTTTCCCCTTTTCCATTTGATACAATATATGATATCCAACTACCCCATAAAAATCTTTTCAGTCCCTAATACCCCCACGATTTGACCCCCTCCGCCCCCGCTGGGATCTGGGGTTTTCCCCCAAAACCCTAGAACTCTCCCTTTCGTTTTAAATTTTAAAAAGAAAAGGGTCGATATACAGGGTTTTCCCCCGCTGGGGAAAAAGCCGAATCCTTTCGGCGCATCTCCCAACTTTTAAAAAGGGGAAAAATTTTTTTATAAAAACAGATAAAAATTGGGACCTTACAAAGCAAAAAATTTTTTTTTTTTTTTATTTATTTTTTTTTTCAGTTTTCAAAACGCTTTATTTTAAAAAAAAAATATAAATACCGGGGGGGTGAAAAACATAGAGACTGAAAAAGTCTCAACTATAAAAGATAAAACATAACAGCATTAAGAAATAATATACAACCACGGGTTTAAAAAACAAAAAGTCCCAAAACCCTCAACACCCGAACAAATCTAAATCCCAACAATACAAAAAGGCCAAAAAATTACCAATTTAATCAGAAATCGATATGGAAAATAAAGGCAGAACGATGTCCCCAAACCACATCCGAAAAGGGGAAATCCACAAGGGACCCCCAAACAAAAACCCAAATAATGATTCAAAGTATTTTCAAAAAAAGAAGGGAGAAAGAAACAATACAAAGGGAAAGTGAAAGGGAAAGAGGGAAGGAAATATTGAGGGTACAAAATTGTTAAAGGTGTGCAGAGATCCAGGTGCCCAAAACAAAAGGGCCCGCCCAAAGGGGAAAGGGAGAAAGAGAAAGCAGGTCCCCAAAAAGGCAAACTCCCATCTAGGCCATTTAACTCAAAAAGTGCGAAAATGCCGGAGGGGACGGGAAAAGGGAAGGGGGCCAAGGCCCCCCATTTTTTCCCGGCCATTGGGTTGACCGGCCCTGTCAGAGGTACCCAAGGGTTCCTCCATGGGGGCCTATGTTTTTTTTCCCCTCCGACATCCACTCCGCTATGGGGGGAGTCGGGGGATCCCAGTGTCGGGGACCCCCCGTTTTTGGGGGGCCTGAAAAGAGGGCTAGCAATGGGCTTTTTGTAAGGGCCCAATGGGCAAAATGGGACATAAAAAGAAGAGTTTGCTTAAAGGGTTCCTCAAAACCCCAAACCATTACTCTCCCATTAAGGGTCAAAGAAAAATCATCCCACCCCCCTTTGAAAGGGGCCCGGCAACCCCACCCAAAAACATGCAGCAGGCCCTATTTCCCCTCCACATCTCCACAAAAAACGGGCACTGAGGGAAACCCATTGGGGAATAAAAAGGGGAACCCTATACCCCCGGGGAAAGAATTTTTGAAGCTCGTTTTTGTGCTTTAGGGGCAAAACGCCTATGTGAAAAGGGTAAAGCACCGTGCCACTTTTCTTACGAAAGGGTTTTCCCCCAGTTCCCCCCCAAACTTTACAATAAGAAGGGATTGTCCTCGCATATAGCAGATAGCCTTTGTAAATAATAGAAATAGTGGGGTTTGCAGGGGAAAAGGGTAATAAACAAAACTGCTAAAAGGGAACGAAAGGGGGTCTAGCGAAATCCACTACACCCTTTTAAGGGCAAAAAATTCGGAATTGGGCAAAATTGGAAAAAAGAAAGGGGGTTTAACCGGGCAATTTCCGCAGGGGAAGAAGGGAAAGGGATAAATTGGGGGCCAAAGGGACCAGAAAAATATAATCCAATGGATTACGTTTAAAACCCCCCAAAAAGGGGGGTTCTGCTGGGCCGGGGGGGAACAGGGGGTTATCAGTAATTGAAGAAAAGGCCCCGGATTTTATCTATGAGACTGTAAAGACCCTATATGTCACAATTTTTAAAAAGGGTTTTTGGATACGTATGAAAGAAGAGGGTATTTTTTCCCCCCAAAAAACACCCAATCCAGGGAGCATGCCAAAGACGGGGGGGCATATGGCACCCCCCAAATTTGGCCCCCCAAACCTTTGTAGCCCCCCCGGCACACCAGATCGAAAATTTCCCAGAAAAAACAGCCCCATAAAAGAAATTTTTTAACTCGGGAGCCCAAAAAAACCCCCCGCATCCTTATGTCTATTTAAAAAACACATAAGCCAGCCCGGGGGCCAAAGTGGGCCGACAAAGGCCGAAAAAGAGGCTTTGGGATCCTCCTCCAAAAGGAGTTAGGGAGTGTACGGGGATGGTCGAACTAGGAAAGAGTAAGCGGGGTAGGAGTTCATTTTGGGAGAAAATTTACTCTGCCAAACCAAGATAACTCCCCCCCCAACCCCAAAACCCTCCAGGTCAGAGGAAATTTCCCGAAGTAGGGGCTAAAAATTAGATTTAAAGAGTTTTAGAGAGGTCCCTAGGGAATTTAATACCAAAATAACCCGGGCCCTTTTTGGGGCCGGGCAAACGTTTAGGGGGAAATTTAAGAAATCTGAGATCGCGATCGGAAGTTTGTTTCCCCAAAAAGCTTCGGATTTAAAAATGTTGACCTTGAATTTTGCCCAAAGAGCCGAATCTTTAAAGCTCGACATCACCCCCGGCATAGAATTTCAAAGGGTCCATGACATGCCCCAAAAAGATCACGGCGAAGGCTAAACATTTATATTCGGTCCCCCAATCATCACCCCCCTTGAACCCGGGGGAGTTTTGGGGGGGGGGGGGGGGGGGGGGGGGGGGGGGGGGGGGGGGGGCGGGGTGGGGGGGGGGGGGGGGGGGGGAAACGTATAGCACCTTCAATTTTCCATCACCAGGACATACAAAAAAGGAAAGGAGGGGGAAATCCCTGACGAGAAACCATTGTAAATACTAAAGGGGTCAGACAGAGACCCCCCCCTTTTTTTAATTTTTTAAGTTGAGTTTAGGGGGAAAAAAAAGGGGCCAAAAACCTTTAAGCAAAAAAGAGGGTCCCCATCCCCAGACGCCGAAGAGAACCAGAAGAGAAGCCCAAAAATTCTGTAAAACCCTTTTTTGGGCATCCGGGGATAGGCCCAAAAGGGGGACCCCGACGCAGAAAAAGCTAGTGCAATAATACCTGTCTTTGGGGTTTTGCCCGCGGGCCTCCCCCCCCGGGACAAACCCCCACCTGTTTCCGGATGCACCAGGTCGGGTAAAAAAGGAATTTCAATCTTTTTTCTAAAACTTAGCATACTTTTTTTAAAATCGACTTTCAAAAAAAAAGGTTTGGGGCGATAACTCCCGCAAGAGGAGGGGCCTTTTCCCCCATTTTGGGGGGATAACCCGACATGGCCAAAATTTGATTGAGGAAAAAAAAGGGATTGGCCGGGGAAAAATGGAATTAAAAAGGGCCAAATAAACGGGAGAGAAAAAGGGAAACCCTGAAAGATCTTATAGAACTTACTCGTAAATTTCCGTGGGTTTTCCCGGGCTTTTTCCCCCCGGGAAGAGTTTTTTATAACTGCAGAAAGTTCCTCCCAAAATAAAGGCGCTTCCAATTCCCGAAAGGAAAGGAAATTTCCCAGAGACGAGGGGGGGGTATCTTGACTAGTAATTTCCCCCGGGGAACAGGTTCGGAAAGGTTTTTAAATTATAAAACCCCCTGATAAAAGGAATGGAAAGCATCTTAAATTTTTTTGGGGTTTTTATGCCCATATGGGGCCCTGTCTTCTTGACGCTGGAAAATGGGGTCTGGTAAACTGTTGACGGAGTGGGACGTGCCAACAAAGCGACCATTTTATTTTCCCCTTCTCGTAAAATCTGCTTTCGGCCCACTTGCGGTAACGCCGGGCCCGGAAAATTCAAGGAGAAAGTTTGACCCCAACTCGCTACAAGAAGATCACCAGGACCACGGGGGTAGAGCCCCGTTTATTTGGGGACCCCTCTAGGTTTTTTCCACCCTCTGCAGACCGCCCCTAATTTTTTGGGGGCCCCCGTCCCCTTTTAAACTCGCTCCGGTTTGATCAAAAGTACCCCCCAAAAAACGGGACTTAAGGGCTTTCCCACTTACATTTGGGGAAGAGGTATCCCTGAGAATGAAATTAAATTTAAAAAAAATTCGATGGGGTTTTCTAAGGGCGGCCACCACACAGTATCCAAAATAGAGACTCATTAAATTTGCCAAGACCAGCACAGTTTTGAGAAAGAAGGGTCGAAAAAATTTTCAGTAAACCGGGGAATTTGGGCTACCAAATTATATTTTCCTATCCAGGTGGAGGACATGGGAAAGGGGGCTTTTGGGAGATCAAATAATCAATCCGCCCATAGAATTTTGTGGGTTTAATAGAAAAGGGAAAAATTTTTTAACCCCCCCCGGGTGTTGCAAACGCCACGTCGCAAATTTAAATAGATTTAAAAAACTTCCTAACCCCCTTTTTTAAAAGTGCGGGACGAAAGCTGACTTTTCCCCTTTGGGTTATCCCCAAATCCCGGGGCAAAAGTAAATTTTTAAAACCCCACCCAGCACAATCCCCCCTTCACCAATGGGGACAACAAAATCTGAAAAAACCTTGGGAAAAAGACCAAATGTCCCTGTTTGGGGGCGGATAATTAACTAAAGTGAACCAAAGGCCCCCCCAATCAAGATCGAAAGAATGATTTATCGGGCCAGAGGGGCCCTTGACAGTCTAGAACCCCGGTGGGGCAAACACCCATTTTTTTCAAGGCCACTCCCCCTGGATCTGGACTCTGGTTTTTTTGCACAAAAAAATTTGGGGAAAAAAAATTTTTTTCGCAAAAAAGGGGCATACCTTTTTTAAAATGGGTCTCTTGGGGAAAAATTATTTGAGCTTTCTTTTTTTTTGGAAATGAAACAACACCTTGGGTCTCTTTTAAGGGGTTAAGCCCCTACATTGAATGATACTACCTCCGGCACCATCCCCAAATGAAAGAAATTTTCTGCACACCGCAGGGGAGGGGAGAGGGGGGGGGGGAAAGGGAAAACTATAGGCCCCCTAAACAGGTGAAAGGGTAAACCCGCTCAGGAACTAAACTACGGACTACAAAAAATCAGTAGGCCCCCCCTTGCGAAGAAAAACTCCATCGGGACCAAAAACCCCCTTGGGGAGTAGGGAGAAAAAAAAAATCAGAGATAAATATCACCTCCATGGGGGTCCGCCCCTCTAAAAAAAAAAAAAAAAAAAAAAAAAAAAAAGGGCAAAAGAGAGGGGGGAAAAAAGAAAAAGGGTGGCAATGGGAAAGGTTTTTCCCAAAAAATAGAAGTGGGGGAAAGGGAAAGATAAAGAAAAGCATACAAGGGTTTAAAAATAGTCCGAGGACCTAAATTTAAACACCAAACCCCAAAAGTTTTTTGTTGGTTCTTCCCATTTTCCCGGGGAACCCTATCAACAGAAGCATTTAAAAATTTTGAAAAATTCCAAAATTCCCCCCCGGGGGGGATTGGTTTACATAAAATAACAAGCTCCACCAGGTTGGGGCAAACCCCCGCCGGGGGGGCAAATTAAAAAGAACTCACCAACTGTTTCGGAAGGCCCCCAAAATACTTTTTTTACGGGGAAGGGGGAACATATAGAAGAAAAAAACTTCAGGGCCTTTTTAGGCAACGCACAATGGAATTTTTAGGGTTCCCCCCCTTTTCTTTCCCCAAAAAGGAAAAAATACGAAAAAAAGGGCATACCCCCCCGAGAGGCACAAAACCCCAGAAAAAAAATTAATAATTAAGGTTAAAAAAATTGGGGGGGGGGGGGGGGGGGGGGGGGGGGGGGGGGGGGGGTGGGGTTAAATTTAAAAGTAAATTTTTTTTGGGGGGGGGGGGTTTTTTTTTGGGTTTTTTTGGGGGGGGTTTTGGGGGGGGTTTTTTGGGGGGGGAAGGGGGGGGGGGGGGGGAGGGGAGGGGGGGGGTGGGTGGGGGGGGGTTGGGGGGGGGGTTGGGGGGGGGTTTGGTTTTTGGTTTTGGTTAAAAGAAAGGAAAAATTTTTTTAAGGAATTGAAAAGAAGGATTTTTATTGTTTTTGGGGGGGTTTTAATTTTTTTTATGGAAAAAAAAGAAAAAGTAAAAATGGAAATTTAGGGAAATTTTTAAAAAAAAATTTTTTTTTTTTTTAAAGGGTAAAAATTTTAGAGTTTTTAATGGATTTAAGGAGGGTTTTGGGAAATGAAATTGGGAAAAATGAAAAGGGTTTTTGTTTGGGGAAAAGGGGGTAGAGAAGGTGAAGGGGGTTGGGCGGGGGAGGAGGGTTGGGGGAGAGGAAAATTTGGAAATTTTGAAGGAAAGGGTGGGTTTTTATTGGGGCGGTTTTAACAAAAATTTTTTTGCCCCCGGGCGATTTAAGGTAAGGGGAAACCCATGGTAAAGAAAAGTTGCCTAAAATCTCCTCCCCCCCAAACCCCGCCTCCCCCAAAAAAACTCTCGCTTCCGCGCATTCCTCGGCAAAGACACAAAAAAGCTGGTCCATGCCCTTTTCACTCCCCCTGGGCCCACTGCAAAATCCTTCTCATGGACTCCCCCTACACCCCGCTTCCCCCCCAATCCCTCCTTTTAAACCCCGGCGTTATCCACCCTTTTCCTCGCTACTCCTTCCCCCCCTCTGCCAAACCCTTCACGGCTTTTCCTTGCCCACCCAATTTATTTCAAAACTACAAAAATGACCCACAAGGGTCCCACGTCCTCCCCCTCCTTTCCTCCTGCCCAATTTCCCAAAAATCTCCCCCCACGCCCTCCGCTCCCCAAGGGCCCCCTTTTCCTCTGCTTTTTCCCCCTTTTTACTCCTCCCCACAACCCTCCAAACTTCTTCCCCTGCTTTTTTAACCCCCCACTCTGGAACCACTGGGCCCCCAAAAAATCAAACGTCCTCCACTTTCACCACTTTTAAAAACAACCTGGGAAAAACCCCTTCTTTTAGGCTTGCCTATAACCTTCATAAACTTTTCACTATTCCTCCACCGACAAACTTCCCCTCACCCCTGTCTCTTTCCCCCCCTCCTTGTAGTTTAAAAGGCCCTCGGGGGTTTAGGGTCCTCTCTCCCTCTGTGTCCCAAAATTTTTTTTTAAATTTCACTTACATTACTTTTTTTGACTTTTGTAATGTAGAAACCCCCTCGAATGTACCCCCCCCTGGAATCAATGGCGCTTTAAAATAAAAAATAATAAAAATAATTTAAAAATTTAATAGTTCCCTGAGTATTCCAGAAAGGTTTTAAGGTCCCCCTTTTGGGAGCTAAAGGGGGGTTGGGGGAATCTTAAAGTAGTAACAGAGTCGCCCCCTTTAAATTTTCTGATCGACTGTCGCTTGTGTGCTTGTCTCAGGATGTCCTCTTTCAATTTGGGAAAAAATTTAAATCCAAAGGGCATCCCCGGGGCCCCTTAGGATCCAAAGTAAAAGGGGGGCGCCCAAAGCCCGGTGGGCCCCGGGCCCTTTTTTTTTTAGGGATTAGGAGGGGCCCCCAAGAGAAACGTTGAAAATGTGGGGGGGCACAGGGTAAAATCTCCGCTGGAGCCACCGATTCAGGAAAACCCTCTGATTTCCGGGTATTATTGCGCGACTTCTTTTTTTCCCAAGTCGTTTCCCGGCGGGTTTAAGGGGAAAAATTCTGACTACCTTTGGCCCGTATTAGATTTTAGCACTTGTTGGAGGCTTGCTGACGAATTCCCGAGCTTGAAACCAAAGAGGGAACTTTGGAGGAGGGGAAACTGACAAATCCTCCGGAAAACCCCAGGCAAATTTTCCTTCATACAGTCAGCCACAATTTTCCGCGCCCATCGAGTCATAACGACTTTGGCAAGGATTGGGTAAATTTTGGGTAGATCAGCAAGGGTGAAACCCAAATTTTTCACGCTGAACGTTTTTCTCTGGGGGCAAGTGAAAAAATTGAATGCGGAAAGGCCCCAGAGTGGGCGATGGCCAGCCTTAGCGGCAATCGTCCATCATGAAAATGTTCCCGGATCCCATCATGAATCTTGTGGAATATGGGAGGGGGAAATTGCGAATGACCCCCCCAGGACGATCCTTTGGGCCAATGAGGCACGGTCCCCGTGATGGAAATAAATTTGGGGCATGCCATGTACTTGATGGTGAAGCCGGGCCCGGGGAAAAAAAATGGTTTTTTTTTTTTTGGTTTTTGGGCGGGGGGGGGTGAAAAAAAAAAAAAAGGAAAAAAAAAATGGCTTGGTTTTTTTTTTTTTAAAAAAAAAAAAGGAAAAAAAAAAAAAAAGGGGGGGGGGTTTCTCCATAGCCAGAGAGTGGAGGGGCTCTTGGCCGGGGGACCCCGGGGGGTAGAAGGGCTAGTTCTAGGGGATTCTTGGGAAGAGGGGGCCTGAGGGCCCAAATAGGGACGCCCCCCCGGGGGGGGGACATTAAAATTTGGGCCCCGGGAGGGCCGTCTGAGTCGTAATCCCTGACCGCCCCCCAAAAATCCTCCATTTCAGGGGGGCCGGGAAGGTGTCAGTCAGTTTAATGGGTGACACGGGGGCTCCCTTGAAAAGGGCAGGAGTGGCAATTTCCTCCGTATATTAATGGGAGGGTTTTGGTTCCCCCAAAACCCCGGCCCTTGGGAAACCCTTTTTTAGAAGAGGAGCTGAAGGGGGGTCGGGGCTTTGTCCTCTGGCCGGGGCCCGACCGTCAGCGGGGCAGGGGCCGGGGGTAGAGTCCGATCACCGCTGGGGTCCGGTTGGGAAGGGACAGCCAGGTCCCCTGCAGTGCGGGGGCTAGCGGCGCGGGCCTGTTTTACAGGAACAGGGGAAAGGGGGGTTGCAGACCCCGGCGCCATCTTCAGATGAGCCGCCGGAGGGGGGCCCCCCCCCTGCTTTCCCGGAGTCCCCCCCAGAGGGAGCGGGGGGCCGTTTTCCGGGGTCCCCCGACGTGGCAGGTCGCTCGGTGGGGTCCGGAGCGGGCGGCGATGTTGTGGCCGCACGGTTTACGCGGCCGGTCTGGGGAGGAAGGACCGCCCCCTTTTTCCCCGGCCGGTTTTTCTGATTCCCGGCCGGCCGGGGGTTTCGCGGGGGCCGGGGGGAAAGGAAGCTCCAAAAGCCCCTTTTGGCGAGGAGGGATGCGGGGGAGGCTTGAAGCCCTTTTTTTTTTGAGGCTTTTCCCCCTTATAAAAACAAGGGCCCCGCCGAAATTATGAGGATTCCCCGGAAACCCTTTGGATGGTCTTCACAGCCCCCTGGGCAGGCCACGCCCCAAATCTATTTTTATTTTACAAGGTTAAATAGTTTTTTTAACATCTAAAATTTTTTAAATTTTATTGATTATTTTTGTTTTATTATGTAAACTCTATATAAAAGCCTATTTATTTTTAAAAACACAATGGGAAAATGTATGGAACTAGGTGCACCCGGGGTTAATTTTTTTCATCAAATTTTTTTGGTTTTAAATGCGGGCCTAATGATGAAAGTGGTTTTTTTTGCGGGGTTTTCGATGGCGTCTAAAGTTCCCCGCGCCTCGCCTGTTTGTTTGGCGCATTGTGGAACTTAGGCGCATTAGTAATGCACCAAACATGTATAAAGGCTATAGATAGGCTGGAAATAAGAGAAGTCATTAGAATAGCATGTCAGTGATAGAAACTATGGGACTGATCCTGCCTGGAGGACCACAGGTCCCAGCAATACCTGTGCTGTGCCGGCTCCTGCTGTATGTAGAATAAAGGCTGAGAGCAGCAAAAGTAAATTTTACATTTAATGTAAGAAAAATTAAAAATATAAAAATCTGATCATCATCATCATCAGTGGGTTATTTAATGTAAAATTAGTTTTAGGATTCTATTCATTTTAAATACATTTTATAGGAGATATTTTTATATTTTTGGGATATTATATATTTTTTATTTTAATTTTATATGATAAAAATTTTTATTAAATTTTAATTATTTTATTTTCTATAGTTTGATAATTATCAAAAATTACTTTTTATTATTGTACTGGTGGAAGTTGAGAAATAAGGGACATTTTGTCCTAATGGAAAATCCAGCTCCACTCCGACTTCTCAGGCTCAGGCACCACATTGAGATAGGTCTGCCTGTCCGAGCAGTAATGCGCCTGGTTTTGTCGAACCACATTTATATATGTGTCTAATATTACAAGTCTGGTGAGACACCCCCAGAACACCCCCAGGACGTCCCCTCATTTTAGGCGCATTAGAAAGTGTTGAGTCTTGGGAACAATGCGCCTAACACATTCATTAGGCGCATTAGACATCATAGTCGGATCAGTTAGGTGCATTGTACGCCAGAAAAGGGTGAAAAACCCAATTATACATGTCTCCCAATGTTCTCCCACCTCTCCTCCAACTCTTTTCTTGACCCACTACAATCTGGTTTCCGACCCCACCACTCTACCGAAACCGCCCTAACCAAGGTCACCAATGACCTAGCAACTACTAAAGCCTCACGTCACTATTCTGTGCTTCTTCTCCTAGACCTTTCCTCTGCCTTTGACACTGTCGAACATTCCCTCCTGCTACAAATCCTCTCCTCCCTCCACATCACTGACTCGGGCCTTTCCTGGATCTCCTCGTACCTCACTGATCGGACATTCAGTGTCTCTCATTCTCGCTCCACCTCCTCCCCCCGGCCACTCTCTGTTGGTGTCCCCCAGGGGTCAGTCCTGGGCCCACTACTCTTTTCTATCTACACTCTTGGTCTGGGTCAGCTCATAGCTTCACATGGCTTTCGCTACCATCTATATACACAACTCTACATCTCTGGCCCAGATGTCACCTCTCTTCTCTCACGGATCCCAGACTGTCTATCGTCCATTTCCTCCTTCTTCTCCTCCCGTCTCCTAAACTAAATGTGGAGAAAACCCAATTAATCATCTTTCCACCGTCCCACTCTAGCACCTGATCTCTCTATCACTGTCAATGGCTCTACCCGCTCACCTGTTCCGCAAGTCCTCTGTCTTGGGATAACCTTTGACTCCTCTCTGTCCTTCAAACCACACATCCAAGCCCTCACCTCTGCCTGCCGCCTCCACCTGAAAAATATCTCTTAAATGCGCTCATTCCTCAACTTTGACCCAACAAAAACATTAGTCCATGCTCTTGTCATCTCCCGCCTAGACTACTGCAACATCCTGCTTTGTTGCCTCCCATCTAACACTCTTGCTCCCCTTCAATCCATTCTCAACTCTGGTTCTGGTCTGGTTCACCTCTCTCCTCGATATTCCTCTGCCTCTCCCCTCTGCCAATCCCTTCACTGGCTACCCATTGCCCATCGAATCCAGTTCAAGTTACTAACCATGACCTACAAGGCTCTACATAACCGCTCTCCTCCATACATCTCTGTCCTAATCTCCAGATATCTCCCCTCACGCAATCTCCGCTCCTCACATCACAGGAGCTTCTTCTCTGCTCTCCCCATGTCAACTCCTCACACAACCGTCTCCAAGACTTCTCCAGTGCTTCCCCCACACTCTGGAACTCACTGCCCCAACAAATCAGACTCCTCCACTTTCACCAGCTTCAAAATCATTATTTTGTTTCCTTTATAAAAACAACCGCGAACTCGCATTTGAAACTTGAGCCTGAGGAAGCCGAACAAGTGCTGCTGGCAAAACGCGTTACTCCCAGTTTACCCTTTATTTTAAGAATTTTTTTATCATCCCAATGGTACTCCCTCATTTATTCTGTTAGAATTAAATTGCCTAATTGAAATACAGTCCCAACTTTTCCAGAGCGCTCTATTCATCAACAATAATTTATTTATTTTCCATTTTCTTTTCAAGCGCCAGCTGCCCCATCTCATATACTGTCTATAATTACTCAGTCAAGACTATATATACAGCTATTCACTTGATATTACCAGGTAGGTAGGGTCGTCTGGTAGGTAGGCAAGGACCTAGGTAGATAGGTAAATAGGAAAAGTCCGAGGTAAGTAGGTATGCCCCAGTTAGGTAGGTAGACCCCTCTTAGTTAGGTTGGTCAGTCCTAGATAGGTTTGTAAGCCCCAGGTAGGTAGGCATAAGGTAGATAGGCCTTAGGTAGATAGTCAGTTTGGTAGGCCCCAGATAGGTAGGTAGGCCCCAAGTAGAAAGATTGGTAGGCATCATGAAGGGGGGTTGTTAGGGCACAATTAGGTTGGTAGTCCCCAGTTAGGTAGGTTTGTAAGTTCTGAGAAGGAAGGTTGGTAGGCACCAGGAAAAAGATTAGAAGTCCCCAGGAAGGAATGCTGGTAGACCTCGGGAATTTAGGTTGGTAGACCCCAACTAGGTTGGCAGAAAGGCCAAAGACCTATTAGGCTGAACATGAGGCTTTAACTGTTTTCGTGTCCTGATGATGTTTAAATAGTTAATTAGATCATGCAGTGCCTCTAAACACTCAGGACAAAAGCCCTGGGCACTCTGAGGCAGGATGCGCCAACTGGGACCCTTGTGGCTAGTCCCGCCACTGGTGCTAAGATAAAACTGCTACATGAAGCCCACATAATACCACAATATGGGGCATAGAAAAGAATGCCATGTAAAGCCCACATAAAACTACTATATAACTATTATAACACTGCTCCTATGTAGAAGAATATAACTACTATAATACTGCCCCTATGTACAAGAATATAACTACTATAATACTACCCCCTATGTACAAGAATATAACTACTATAATACTGCTCCTATGTACAAGAATATAACTACTATAATACTGCCCCAATTCACAAGAATAATACAAAATAAATACTGCCCCCTATGTACAAGAATATAACTACTATAATACTGCCCCTATGTACAAGAATATAACTACTATAATACTGCTCTATGTACAAGAATATAACTACTATAATACTGCCCTCTATGTACAAGAATATAACTACTATAATACTGCTCCTATGTACAAGAATATAACTACTATAATACTGCTCCTATGTAGATGAATATCAGCAATGGCCGGTTCTGCAGTAGCTGCCAGCTTTGTACTTATAATCTCCACTACATATAACAGTGACTGTTGTCTGCTGATTATAGGTTTGGGTAATTTTCGGCAGCGGAGTACAGCTCGGCCTGTGATTTCCACGTCTGCCCCTTCTCTCCTGTGTGGAAATAATAAGAATGACATTTGGAGCGCTGCGCCGGTGCAGAGCTCGTTCTCTCAGCTGATTATTTTTTTTCTAGGTCCCGGAGATTAAATAATGGGGTGACGCCGGTGGTCAGCAGGTTAATGAACCTCTCAGTGAGGAAATGGAAAATGAAATGAGACTGTGCGCTCCGCAGGTAGAGAAAGCGCAAACTTCTACAAACTGGAATAAATATTTTTCCTTCAAGTAAGTGAATACCAATGAAACAATGTGGCTGAGCCCATTGAAGAGCGAGCGGCTGCGGCGTTTTATCTAACTGTGAGGGTCGTTCCACTTTTGCAATCATTTGTATTCATCTAAAATAAATGAAAAAAAATTAAGAAACTTTATTAATACTCCTTATTAAAAAGCTGCTATGATCTAGTGTATACAGCTCCTATGAATATCTGTGCGTCTCAATGACAACAGTCTACAAAAGGACCCTTACACTTCATTGGATAACATGGTTCAAACCACACCCCTTTTTTGACATCACATCCTGCACCTCACAAACTTCCTGTTCTTTAACTTAAACACCATCCCAAGACAGGACATACATATACATTACAATTAGTGGTTTTGGTTCAAGGAAAATTTACAAAAAAATCCCAAAAATGGGACATTATTTAAAAGGAAAATGTAATCTAAATCTGAGCATTTTTTTTGGTTTGACCTGAATTAATTTTTGTGATTTTCACCAAAATTTTACTGGGTTTGAATAAGTCAATTTAGCCATAACCTGGCATTTCTACCGTTCATCCTACTTCACTTTTTTCAAGGGAAATTTAACCTAAATCTGAGCATTTTTATTCGGTTTGACCTGAATTAATTTTTTGTGATTTTCACCAAAATGTTACTGGCTTTGAATAAGTTAATTTGGCCATAACCTGCCGTTTCTACTGTTCCTCTTACTTCACTTTTGTCTGATGTCTCTTCCGGCCCAGCGCCTTATTAGGATTAGGGTCAGAGTGAAAAAAATATTCTGGTTTGTAATGTTCTGAACCAATTTTTTTTTACACAATTAGTTGAACCAGTGTCAAACCAGTGACAGATTTGAGGAAGGTTACGGTCAGGGTTAGGTTTAGAGTTAAAGTAAAAGTATTTGGGTTTGAAATACTCTGAACGCAAATTTGTTCACACCTTCTGTTAAACCAGTGCCAAACCGAACAGGGATATTTTCCATCAATGTTATGGTCAGAATTAGGGATAGTTTTAGGGCTAGGGTCAGATTGAAATAATTCAGGTTTGGGATGTTCTGAACCTGGATTTTTTTTTAACAAGTCTGTTTGAACCAGTGTTGAACCAAACAGGGACAGGCTGTAGGATTAAGGCTAGCTTTAAAGTTATGTCAGAGTGAAATAATTCAGGTTTTAGAAGTTCTGAACATTCATTTTAACCAATTTCAAACTGAACAGCATTAGATTTCAGCAAGGTTACAGTCAGGAATAGGGTTAGGTTTAGGGCTACAGTTCGGGATGGTCTAAAGCAATTTTTTTTTCATGTATTTAGTTGAACCAGTGTCAAACAGAACATGGACAGATTCAAGCAAGTTTATGGTCAGATAAAGGATAGCTTTAGGGCTAGGGTAAGCGTTAAAAAAAATAGATTCAAGAAGTTCTGAACCCAATTTTTTTCCCACCTGCAATTGAACCAGTGTCAAACCAAACAGGGTCATCTAGGTTATGGTCCGTATTAGAGCTAGGTTTAGGGTTAAGGTAAGAGTGAAAAAATTTGAGTTTAGGACATTCTGAACCCAAATTTTTTTCACACATTTCGTTGACCCTTTGTTAAAACGAACAAGGACACATTTGAGCAAAGGTATAATTAGAATTAGGACTAGGTTTAGAACTAAGATCAGTGTGAAAACATTCGGATTTGGGACACTCTAAACCCAATTTTTTTTCACACGTTCAGTTGAACAGGTTTAAAACTAAACAGTAAAGGATTTGAGCAAGGTTACATTCAGGATTACAACTAGGTTTAGGGTTAGGGTCAGAGTGAAAACATTCACATTTGGGACGATCGGAACCCAATTCTTTTTTTCACATTTAGTTGAGCTGGTCTCAAGCTTAACAGTAAAAGATTTGAGCAAGGTGGTGTTCAGGATACGGTCCCAGGCAGGAAGTAAAACCTCCATCTTTGTACACCTAATGCATTGCATTGCAATTCATTAGGCTGTATAAATTATCGCACCCTATAGTGGTAAAGTACCCTACAGGGACTCAAAGTTAAAGTAAAAAAAAAAATGTTTTAAAGTGTAAAAAAAATATATATATTAAAAGTTCCAATCACCCCCCTTTTGCCATTTTACAAATAAAAAAAAATAAAATAATAAAGAAAATTAATGCATATGTGGTATTGTCGCGTCCAAAAAAGTCTGATCTATTAAAATATAACATATTTTAGCCCATACTCTGAACACCGTAGAAGAAAAAAAGATCCAAATGCCAAAATTGCGGGGGTTTTTTGGTCATTTCACGTCCCCTAAAAATTGGAATAAATTTAATCAAAAAAGTCACATAGATTCCAAGCAGGTAGCAATAAAAAGTGCACTTCCAAACAATGTCGCCTCACTTAAGTCCGTAGGTGTTAGTACAAAAAACGTATTGGTTGCAGAAAATGGCGCCACCGTGCAATTTTCAAAGATAAAATATGTTTTGAATTTTTTTTACGGTACCAAACATAATAAAAAACTAACAAGTTTGGCATTACCGGATTTGTATCAACCTGCAGAATACAGTTAATACATCTCTGTAGCAGTGCTGGGTTGTCTTGGGCATCTTTGCAGACATCCTTCTACGTAGCAGTGCTGGGTTGTCTTGGGCATCTCTTGGCACCTTTGCAGACATCCATCTCTGTACCAGTGCGGGGTTGTCTTAGGCATCTCTTGGCACCTTTGCAGAAATTCATCTCTGTACCAGTGCGGGGTTGTCTTGGGCATCTTTTGGCACCTTTGCACACATTCATCTGTGTAGCAGTGGTGTGTTGTTTTGGGCATCTCTTGGCACCTTTGCATATGTGTAGCAGTGTTGGGTTGTCTTGGGGATCTCTTGGCACCTTTGCAGAAATCCATATCTGTACCAGTGCGGGGTTGTCTTGGGCATCTCTTGGCACCTTTGCAGAAATCCATCTGTGTAGCAGTGCTAGATTGTCTTGGGCATCTCTTGGCAGCTTTGCAGACATCCATCTTGTAGCAGTGGTGATTTGTCTTGGGCATCTCTTGGCACCTTTGCAGAAATCCATCTCTGTACCAGTGCGGGGTTGTCTTGGGCATCTCTTGGCACCTTTGCAGAAATCCATCTCTGTACCAGTGCGGAGTTGTCTTGGGCATCTCTTGGCACCTTTGCAGACATCCATCTGTGTAGCAGTGCTAGATTGTCTTGGGCATCTCTTGGCACCTTTGCAGACATCCAACTTTGTAGCAGTGGTGGGTTGTCTTGGGCATCTCTTGGCACCTTTGCAGACATCTATCTCTGTAGCAATGCTGGGTTGTTTTGGGCATCTTTTGGCACCTTTGCACACATTCATCTGTGTAGCAGTGGTGTGTTGTCTTGGGCATCTCTTGGCACCTTTGCAGACATCTGTCTATGTAGCATTGCTAGGTTGTTTTGGGCATCTCTTGGCACCTTTGCATCTGTGTAGCAGTGGTGGGTTGTCTTGGGCATCTCTTGGCACCTTTGCAGACATCCATCTCTGTAGCAGTGCTGAGTTGTCTTGGGCATCTCTTGGCACCGTTGCATCTCTGTAGCAGTGGTTTGTTGTATTGGGCATCTCTTGGCACCTTTGCATCTGTGTAGCAGTGGTATGTTGTCTTGGATATCTCTTGGCACCTTTGCAGACATCTGTCTATGTAGCACTGCTAGGTTGTCTTGGGCATCTCTTGGCACCTTTGCATCTGTGTAGCAGTGTTGGGCTGTCTTGGGCATCCCTTGGCACCTATGCAGACATCCATCTCTGTAGCAGAGCTGAGTTGTCTTGAGCATCTCTTGGAACCTTTGCAGACACCATCTCTAACAGTGCTGGGTTGTCTTGGACATCTCATGGCACCTTTGCAGACTTCCATCTCCGTAGCAGTGGTGGGTTGTCATGGGCATCTCCTCTCATATTATCACTAGATTTTTCACTCATGTTCTCATTTGTATAATGCAATATGTCCACATTATTCATGATTTTTTACAACATTAACCTTTTCAGAACAGAACCCAATAATGTCACCTGTTATCTGCATTAATGTGACTGATCACACACACCATGGCCTCTTGTTTAACAATTAGTTATTCTTCATTTATTGATATTCGCCCTAGAGTATTTTTATGTGTTTTTGCTCATTCCTTTTTTTCTCTATAGAGACAGATTATCATGCAACAAAGAAAAGACACAACACATCATACAATATAACATTGACAATTAGTATTCAAAAGCTCAACAGGTTAGTTACAATGTGCAATAGACATAACAACATAGACACAGGGTTCATCACATCACACTGATGGGGAAACACTGGTGTCTTCCCTTTAACACAACAGAATTCTTTGATAAGTCTTTATGAACTGGAGCTCCAAACAAAAAATTTATCCAATAAGGAATGTGCAGTTATGTTCTATCTGGGAACGCATTGAACCAAAATCTAATTTTTACCAAAAACAATAGGAGTAGTACTACCGAAAGAAACTCAAGGTTAACTTTTATGTGCCCCTGGGATTCATTTCAACAAGTGATATCACTGAAGTCTTTTGTTAGATCTCGTTGGATCTAAAGAAATCTCTTCTTCACTCCTGCAAGAGGCGTCTATGAAAACATCACAACTAAAAAAACTTTTTCAAAAACTAGAATGTGTACACAATGCAAGATATCAAAATAAGCTCAGTAAATACCACTTGGATTAATTTTTAACAAAAAACACCATATTCACAGCTCAATGGCTGGACTAGACTGAACCCAGTAGCAGGCAGCTCTGACCTATATGCTACCTGGGAAAAATTAACAGGTGCAGCTAATTGCTGAGCAGCAGCTCACACACCCCACCACTAGGGGAACAATTAGATCATAAAAAAAACTGCACATTAGTTTAATACCTGTTCACACCAGCATGCAGAAAAGCCACAGTATAATGCATGGGGAGATTGCACAAATGCAAAAATACCAATAAAACAACCACTCACACACTCTCAATGCATGAAGAGGGTGGTTGCTGGTACTACAATTGCATATAAATAATTTTATATGCAATTGTAGTACCAGCAACCACCAGTCTAGTCCAGCCATTGAGCTGTGAATATGGCCCAAAGAATTGCAGTGTTTTTTGAGTAAGTAATGTCCCATTTTTTGTATGTATTCATTTTTAACATCAACCAATTTAAGATGATTTCCTTTATGTCACACCGATAGGTGATTTTAAAATTAGTAAACACATACACCAGACATGACATATATTGTATATGTTTACAATGCAAAATACAAGGATACACGAGTATATTCTGTATATACCATACATCGTCTATAGAATGTTACCCAATTACCTGTGCATACTTTTTTTTTATACAGTGGCTTGTGTTGAAGTGCTGCTAGTTACCTTTTTGTTTTTGATCAATAAAAAGTAAAAAAGCCTTGATATGTCTATGTAGATGGAAAGATAAAAAAGTTATGGATGTTGGAAGGTGGGGAGGAAAAAAATAAAAATAGAAAGCTGGGACTTGAAGGGGTTATGGACCCTGCACCCTCTTGATCTGAGAGCAACTGTATTCATTTAGTTAGGACTTCAGCAAACACCCTGATCCTCAATCTACTGTATATACTTGAGTACGAGCCAACCCGAATGTAAGCCGAGGCACCTTTTTTACCACAAAGAACTGGGAAAACTCTATTGACTCCAGTATAAGCCTAGGGTGGGAAATGCAGCAGCTACTGGCAAATTTACGCCACTCACACTGGTCATTTAGGTAAATACTACCTATACACACAAAAATAACACATATATATATATATATATATATATTTATATATATATATATATATATATATATAATATATATAATTCAAAATAGCGCCTTAACGAAATCTTAGCGGGGGCTAGCAACTGGATTCGGCTAGGGAAGCCGATTACATAGGAAAATATTGCACCTCTGGTATATATATACTGTATACACACACAGGCAGGTAAATGTCTGACATAGGCAGGTATATTTCCCTCATAGGAAGGCATAGGCAGGTATATGTCCCCCATAGGCAGGTATTGGCAGAGTTAAAAAAAAAAAAAATACAAGTACTCACCTCTCTTCCCCACTGTTCCGAGGTGCTCCTTCTCCTTCCCGGCACAGGTGGTGTGATGTCATCAGGCCACACAGACAGTGTGATAACACTTGTGCCACCTGTTCCGGATACTGGAAGGCCCCAAGTCTGCTTGCGGCCTTCCGGAGTCCTATTAAGGAGCAGGAGGCACTCGCTCTCTGCTCCGTAATGGTATCTTCAACTGAAGAGATCGCCGCTGGCGCCCAGGCCATGGCAGCACCCAAAAGCCGACAGCTGACGGGTATAAACGTACTGAAAAACTCGGCCTATATCCAAGTATATACGGTAATATCGACATATCCGTGATCATACCATATCTTATTATCCCATTATTATGTCGAGGGAATGTAGAATAGCATTTTCTACAAGTGCAATCTGCCACATGATCACAGCAGGAGGATTTTTTTTCCTTAATTTTAAAGCGTCTTGTTCTCCCTGGATCACAGCCAAAACAAATTACAATAAATTTATTGTTTTAAAAATTTTCATTTTAGAAAAATGAAATTAAAGGAACCAGTGTAATATAAAGTTTGAAAAATTCCAGCACTTGTGCTCAGGAGAGAAAATAGTAAATAAAACGCACTTTTATTGAAGACTATTTAAAAACATGATGTAAAATAATAGAAAAGGCTACTAAGTTTACGCGTTTCAAGCTCACTACGTGGCTTTAAGGCCGTGTTCACACGGCTGATTTCAACGCGGATTGGCGCCGTACTGCGCGCCGGATTTGCGCTGCAGTACGGCGCCAATCCATCGCAGTAATTACGGTAATCCACAGTTCTCATAGAGAACAGTGGATTCCGTCGCTCTCCTGCGAATCCGGGGGGAGAACGAATCACATATCCCGACGCAATACGCGCCGTGGATAATGCAAGCTATGGGCGGGAGCGGTTCCCCCGCCGCGCTCAGGCCCCGCCCCCGTCCTGCCCCTTATACAAGCCGGAATTGCGAGCGCAATCCGGCTCGCAATTACAGCTTGAATAAGCCGTCTGAACATTGCCTTAGTCGTAACAAACACATAGCTTAGTTTGCTTCAATATATATCCTCTCCGAGACTTATCAGTCCGAACACCTGAGATTTAACACATTCCTAACTAAACAGAACAAAAAACATATTTCACCGTAAATATATGCCAACTGAACGCAAAATAGGTAGCAAATATAAATGAACAAATACAGGGCCATTATGTTAATATAGATACATAAGATCTGACTTGAAATTCAAACCTCGCGGGTATCGAGTGTCTAAAGCGAGGATCCAGTAAGCCTCACGGCTAGTGAGGCATTTTCTCCAGTCTCCACCGCATACAGGTTTGTTAACCCCTTCAATGGCTTTAACTCTAAACTGTCCTAAACTGCCCTGGTGGAACTCTTTAAAATGTTTAGAAGCTCCTGACAGATTATGTACATTAGAGCTTTTGATATCATATACATGCTCTCTGACCTAATATTAAAGGGGTTGTATCATTTCATTAAATGGCCTTCAGAATAAGGGGACAGTGAAAACAAGCAACTTTGCAATTGGATGTCATTAGCAAAGCTGTCTTGTTTTCACAGAATCCCTTATCTTCGTTATCTGTAAACAAACTTCTGCAGTGCTGGTCAGATAGTCGGATCCCTCCTCCTTGCATTTCATTATCTGAGGGCTCTAATCATTTATATTCTGTTCTGCCCCCGGACGGCCGTATCCATGGACCTTGCATTCCTGCCTCTCACTCAGAATTAGGGGCCGACAACAATTTCACTCTATACAGCTAGCTGCCTCCTCATTGACACTGCAGCTGTCGCTATAATCAGAAAACAGCAGAATTGTGCCACGGTGCCTTAATGCTCCTGCGTGTAAGGGGCCGACAAAAATTTCACTCTATACAGCTAACTGCTCCTCATTGACGCTGCAGCTACTGCTAAAAACAGAAAACAGCAAAATTGTGCGTCGGTGCCTTATGTAAACATGAAGGGAGACGGATCTGTGCTCTAGATGGTTTCAACTGTACCAAACCTCCAGCTGTGAGAGATCAGTGCTTAGCTCATAGAAGGCTGTTTAGACTGAATGCAGGCCTGTGGTATGTAAACAGCTCTTACAAAATAAGACTGCATAGGGAGAGGACAGTGATATGTGGAGGGGGAGGGACACTGCAGCCAGCACGAACAGTGAAGGGGGGGATGATGTCATCCCTCTCCAGTTAAGAAACACCCAGCTGGGAGGGGAAGAAACGCCCCTGGATTTCAGGAAGTGAGAGCATCAAGTTTCAAGAGAACAACCGAACTGAAGAAGCGATACATCCCCTTTAAGGCTTCTAGTGGTGCACCCAATGTATTGTAGTTTGAATTGTTCGCACCATATAATATATATAACAAAATTACTGTGACAATTAAGAAACATAGAAATTGGATATGTTTTGCCCGTAACAAACGATGTAAATTTTTCAAACTTTATAACACTTGTGGGACATCTACAGCCGGACGTCCATTCCTGTGTGCACCGTGTGTAGAAGGAATTCCTGCGGACCTCAATTAGCCCGAGACTCCCGGGGAGCGTTTGTCAATTTTTGTTTTTTCTATTGCTGAACCAGTGTAATACCCTAAACCCCAATTTGCTGTAGTGAAGGGCACACAACTAATAGGTGGAAGAGTAGAAATTTGGGAGAGGGTCGCAATGCATCATTTGTATAATTTCCTCTAAAAATGGCCGGCTCAACAATATATTTTTCAATGTTGTTGCAATTATTCATGATTTTTCCGCTTTTGTTAGGTTGTGACAATTTTTACAGTGTAATCCTCCATTTAAATGAATACGTTTCTGATAATCCACATGGAATAACATTATGAGTTTTTGGCGGTTTTTTAATTCAAATTTGGGTCATTATCTCAAAAAACTTTTACTGAAAGATAATAGGAGGAGGATTGCATACCGTATCCTATGGGCAATATATACATATAACCCCAACCATAACCCTTCCCCAACCCTCAACCATAATCTTACCCTAACTCCAACCCTATCCTTACTCCAACCCTAACCCTACCCTAACTCCAACCCTAACTCCAACCCTACCCTAACTCAACCCAAACCCTCATCCCTAATCAAACAACCCTAACCTACTTACACTAACCCTACCCCAATCCTCACCCTAACCCTAACCCACTAACCCCAACCCAACCTTAACCATGACTCCCCTTACACAGCTCCTGTGCCCGTCCCATCTCCTTCACTAGACTGTTGTGGTCGTATCTCATTCATACCAGACTAGGGATAAGGAGATATTGGCATACAGAGAAGGTAAAGTAATGGGTTTCCTCGCTTTACACAATGATGGCATATCACTGGTATCATCATTGTCTGATAGGTCCCGGTTCAACCTATGGGACCTATCATTGAAATGAGCTCTGAAATCTCTCCGTTCTGAATGGAGAAGTAGTCGGGACTCTCCCATAGACATGAATGCGAGTTCAGAGTTTAGCCGATCCCTAAAATATACTCCTCACTGATAATGGATCTACTGGACCACCGCAAGCGGTAGTGTAGGCCATGTTGGAGAGCGGAGTCTAAGGGGTTCCAGGTCCTCACCATAGCCCGCCGCAAAGCAGGTTGGGCTTTCTGTGGCAAAAGACCCCCAGGTCGCTACCCCTGACGTGACTTGCTTGCGTTGACAGCTGAGGGGTAGCGAGGTAGAGAATCATATGACAGGCTCGTAGTTGGGCATAGGGAGGAAGGTCAGGGCAGACGGCAGGCAAATGGTAGTCAAGGAACGGAGGCAAGAGGTCAGGAATATGGTAGAGGCAGACACACAAGGAACACTTTCTCTAAGGCAACGAGGGCACATAGATCCGGCAATGAAGAAGGGGAAGAGGCAGGACTAAATAGGGTCAGAGCCCAGTGATAACGAATCCAGCATCAATGGCGGCCATTATTTCTGCTCAGAGTGAATCGACTTTCATCACTGAACAGCACTGAGGAGCACTGGTCAATCATCCAGCGTAAATGCTCTATGGCCCAAGCAAGATGATGATACCTGGTCCTGGTGGTGTGGTCAGGTTGTCTAGTACGCAGACCACTCTGTTGTAAATGGTTAGGAGTTGTCTGATGTAAAACTTGGTGCCTCTCACCTCTGTTAAACGTACCTGGAGTGGTGCGGCATTCATCATCCGCCTCCGCAGGGCATTGGTTACAATGAAGCGCTCATCAGTGTGTGATGGAGACAAAGGACGTCCACCACTTTGCCTTTCTGTGCCTCTTCCAGTCTCTCTGTATCTCTGATACAACCTGCTGATGACACTCTGCGACACTCTAAGCTCCGTGGCCACTTCCGTCTGAGAGCATCCTGAAGCCTCACAATGGCGAGGTACTGTTGATCCATTATAAGGTGTTGTGTTGGTCTCATTATGTCACAATGTGAACAGCAGGATGAGGAGGACTGTTAAAATCCCAATTCAAATTGATCCCCTAAATTTATTGACCGATTCAGGGATCAAATACCTGTTGGGAATTTTGCTATTAAAATCCTTGTTAGAGATCAGAAAGTTTCGCAAAAAGTACTGAAAGATTGAACAGTTGGACGTGTGCATCTAAAGAAATTTAGATTTAAAAGAAATTTCAAGAAATTTTATGTTCATCCTGAAATTTCAACCAAAAGCCAAATACTGTATCCCTAACTTTTTGTGAATCAGTCAGCTGGGTGTTACCAATTGAGGGCATGTTCCAGCACAGTTTGACATGGTCCAATCAGTGCTGACAATCAGTGTGTACAAGGCCACACCCTTCTTAAAACTGGAATGTTAACACCCACTTGACTGATTCTGTAATACATCTACAGGAGGAATAACAGAGGAACAGCACAACCCAGAGTTATAAGAGAAGAGGCTCCAGAATTGGTATCTCACAGGGAACACAAGGATTTACTAAACCAGACATGTCAGGAGATGACACAGGTCCAGGAGCTTGACGACCGTCTGTTGATCAGGTTTTATCTCTCCACGGACATTCTAGAACTAATTGTGCAGCTGCGGGAGTGGAGAGCTGGCTGTCAGCAATAGCCAGGTTCTTCACTGAAGGCAGGATTATTATCATCCCTGCCTTCCCCAGCACTGTATATACAATGCTCAGTGAGTGCTGTATATAAAGACTCCCGGCATCAGCGCTCACATGATCACCAGGGCTCGGTAGTTACAGATACTGCTGGTTCTTAAAGAGAAGGTTATGCCCTCCTTCCTGAGGACAGCACAAGCCAGTGTCAGACCTGCTGTTTCCAGCGCTGTGTCCCTTATTCTGTAAGATGCTGCAGTTTTCGTTTATTTAATGCTCAAATCTGCAGTTTTCAGACAGAAAAGAGTCCTTCAAAGAGTCCGTTTTTTTCAAACTCCGCCCACCTGAGGTTAGCCCTGCCCACCTCAACTGATAAACCTATTACTTTGAATAGGTAGAAACATGTGAATAACTGTCAGTGGACGGGGCTAGCCTTCAGTGGGCGGAGCTAGCACCAGCTCATGAATAAGATTTAGGGGTAAATCCTCTAAAACTCCAGCATCTTACAGAATAAGGGGCACAGCGCTGGAAACAGCAGGTCTGACACTAGCTTGTTCTGCCCTCAGCAAGAGGGGCACAACCTATGTGACAGGTTCCCTTTAAGGCTATGTCTACACAGAACAGGATTACGGTCAGATTTTTAAGCAAATCCACAGAAATCAGACTGTAATCCTGTGCCCATCGACCTTAATAGAAAATCTGAACCTTAGTCTACACAGTACAGATTTTCTACTGTGGGATTTCTAAACAAGTTCTATCTTCTGGCGGATTCCCGTCCAGGCAATGTACTGGGCTGGTGAGAAATCCGAAAACCGATTGTAGTTTTTAGTCTAAACCCGTGAAAAAATCCACGGCACCGAGATTTTAAAATACCATTGTGGTTTGGACGGCATTTTAACATTTGCTGTGCAGACATAGCCTAAGGGCCCGTCGACATGGCATGTTTTTTTTTTTTTTTTTAAGGTTTTTCCGACGGGTTTACGGATCTGGAAACCGTCTAAAAACCGACAAGCGACCATCCCCATAGACTTTAATAGAAAATCCGTCCACACTGAACAGATTTTCTGCCGGACGGTTTTTCAGGCCGCAAAAACTTAGAGCATGTTCATTCTTCTGCTCGGTTTCCAGACAGAAAATTAACATTGAAGTCAATGGGAACTGAGCAGAAAGTGAGTGAATGTTTTTTGTCCAGGTTTTGGGACGTTTTTCATGCGTTTTGTGTTTTGTAAACAAAAAAATGGAGAATGTTGTACTATAGGTCCAATACAAGCCATAGAAAATGCACACACACACACACATATATATATATAGATAGATAGATAGATACAGTATAGATGTGAGTACGCAAATAAAGGTGTCACAACTCATTGAAATTTTTTCCATTATAATACATGATCAACGGCCAAAAAAACGTTCAAGAACTGTACAAAATCTGCATAAAAACCTGGGCAAAATCAGTGACAAAAACAGTTCAAAAAACACAAACCACTGAAAAACTGTCTTTTTTTGTGTCAAAAAACATCCAAAAACCGTTTGTGACAGACATTTCTGCTGCAGTCAAAACTGAGCAGACTTTGTCCTTTGCCGTGTGAACTCACCCTTACAGCTCTAGATCAGCTCTGAAATAAATAGAGTCTGCTACAAGGAAATAATTTTTTTTTTTTAAAAACTATGTGAAAATCTCTTTTTCTGATGTTATGGGGGCACTATGTATAGAGTAACAGTAAAAAAACACACACCTAAAAATACCATACATACTCAAGTATAAGCTGACCTGAATATAAGCCGAGGCACCCAATTTTACCACAAAAAAATGGAAAAACGTATTGACTCGAGTCTAAACCTAGGGTGGAAAATGCTGTAAATGATACCCCTTCATTAACCAGGACAGACAGCCATAGCAAAGAGCAGCAACTAGAGGAATTGGTGCCACCATGTATGAAATGATTGTCCCCAGTAATTAGCCAGGTAGGGATGTCCCTGTAATTAGCTAAGTAGCGCTATACCCAGTAATTAGCCACATTACACACACAGCTCAGCTACATGCACATTACACACATCAGGCTCTGCGACACGTACATTACACACAGCTCTGCTGCAGGCACATTTAACACACACACATACACAGCTCTGCTTCAGCTCATCCAGCAGTGATCACAACCAGTACAGCAGAATTCTGCATACACGGAGCAGCAGCACATGACTCCCCACCTTCATGTGACATCATCACAGGTACTGGAAGCACACAGCAATCACATGACTCCTTCCCTCCATGTGACATCATCACAGGCATAAAAAATGTGGTGAAAATGTCGGCTTGTACTCAAGTATATACAGTAATTATTAAGAAAAAAATAACTACCCAAATCACAACTTTTAGTTCCACCCCCAACAACCCTAAAACTTATATCACCTATATATAAATATCCATGATGGAAAAGAGACACAAATGCTAAACTTTCATGTTTAAAAAAAAAATGTAAAACAAAATTAATTATTTTTAACTATTTTTCCTTATTAGAAAAAAAATCTAATGTAAAAATGACATAACCAAAAAGCCTAATATATCACAGAAAAAAAGGCAAAAAAAATTAGTAGAGTAGATGAGTGTGAGAAAGCATTGTACCGTTGAAACCTGTACTAAGGAAAAGTGTCTGGTCAGGAAGGAGAGGGGAGGCCCGGTCAGGAACTGGTTAACCGTTCCAAGTCTCAGATGGAGTTTTTTGTGTTTCGAGTCATTGGGGCGGCTAAAACACCCCATCCTGATCTTTAATTCTGTCCCATTGTAGCTGAAGACACTTATCGGAGAAAAAAAATTTCCTATTTTTTTTGGAAAACAATCAGTCCCCCCGGGCCGCCTGTCACCCGGGATCTGTATGAGGGATATGAGGACGGTTTATTTACATTTTGGTGGTTTGCATTTTTTTTTTTTTTTTATAAGCACAAATTGCCTTCATTTCTGGTTTTATACATCTCCTACCGGCGCAGTTTTCAAGGTTTTTTTTTCACTTGTTGGCAAATATTGAAATAAAATTGCTGAATTATTCAGATCTGATCCCAGCTGCATCTGAATCGTAAAACGCAAATAAATCAGAAAAGGAAAACTTCCAAAATAAAAGGGCCGCCGCTTTCCGCTGCCTTTAAATAAAAAAAGCAAGCGGCATTTGGCGAACGCAATGACAAACGGGTTTGATTTAAAAGGCCGGGGCCCGTCGGGCCCGAACCTCCGGGGAGAGGGGAACCGGTTTCGCCTGCGGCCCCGGGAAGCGGCGGTCTACCCAAAAATGTTAACCACGCCCAAACAACCCTTCCGCCCATAAAGGAACCCTATCAGGAACCTGCAGCCCATTGCTAATTGGGAGGAAGGAACCAAATGGTCCCCCCTTCAACATAATTTTGAACTGTTTGCACATCCTAAGAAAAAAGAAGTTAAATATACGCCCCCAAAAGGAATAATTCTGTGCGTGAAAGAAATAAAAAAGACCTTTTTTCCCCCGAATGCATTGGCCCTTTACTTCCCATGACAACTTGGGTTGTAACATCACAAGACTAAAGAGTGAAGAGAGAAAGGAACTGGGAAGATGGAGTAGTGTGCAGACCACAGAGAACATGGAGCTCTAGCTGAGGTCCAGAGCGGACAGTTCAGCCGGTCACTGTGTACAGGGAGAGACTATACCTGGGGGCCAGGCCACTTTTCCTGGGCACAGTAACAGTTCCCCGGGGGCCCCGCAAGTATAGGGTCCCCAGGTGGGGGTGCTTGGCCCGGAAAACAAGAAACACCCCGAATCCCTGTGGCTTTGCTTATTTTACTGTTTGGTGTTTTTAGGGTGTACAAAAAAAAAACCCTGGGGAGAAGGGGGCCAAGGCTCCCCCCCTCCAATCAGTCTTATGGCGTAGGCTGGGTGTCCAGACATAAGTGGCATGAAATAGGGTGTGCTTGAGGGTGGCTAGGGGAGGACCCATGTGTAAAATTTTGGACAGGGCCCCCCCGCATGTCTGTCCAGGGGCGCATAAGGTTAAGACGGTCTGCCTGGGACATTTTCCTGACCTACGAATATGAGTGAAGAAATCAGGGGATAAAACCCTTTTTGGGTTAACTAGTAATTTTTATAGCGTTCCTCTTCTTCAACATGGGGCCTAGATCAAATTAAGAAGAGAGTAGAACCTCGAAAATGTTTAAAATACCCAGCCTCTATAATTTATCGCCTGATTTCTTCACTCTTCTATTTTTTTTTGGCTAAAGGTCAACATTATGCTATACAGAATGGGGTCTCCCACATAGGGACCCCCACCCATGTGCTTTAAAACATTGCCCCCCAAAGGTGGAGTCCAGATGAGTGACAAGAGGATGGTTTTTTTGGGGTGGAAGGACTACTGTTTTCTGTTTTCCCAAATCTAATTTTTCACCCAACGTACCTTAAAGCGCGGCAACGACCGCGGCAACTGGTCCCCCCAATTTTTACGTTTTTAATTTTAATTTCTGTAGCCCCAAAGCACATTCATTGCGTTTTAGTTAACCCCCCGTTTCCCCCGAAAATAAGACCTAGTGCATTTTTTTTAGCATTCAAGTTTTGCTGTTCTGTGATGTTTGTGTGATGAAATCATACAATAATTTAAAACAGGGGGTGTTTTGTTCAACAATAAATGTGAATTATTGTTCATAGAAAAAATAACACATCCCCTGAAAAGAAGTCTTAGCTTAATTAATTAATTAACATAAGACACTGTCTTATTTTCGGTGAAACAGGGTAGCAGTTGTGTGAACCATGGTGTGTATGAGAGATACTGTTCCATTACACTAAGTTACACATCTAAGGCAATCCCAGCCAAGGCCGCCATCCGGAATTTTAGGGTGCCATACAGCCAAAAAGTCTGGGCCCCCTCCTCCCAACAGAAAAAAAAAAATAAATTAGTGAATGGAAAAAAAACCTCCACACAATTGCAGCAATGTCTTTTAAATGTATTTTTGGGACTTCGCTGAGTAGTATAAATGATGTGTTCTTTGTATGCTGCAGGTTGATACAATGCTGCTGATAGCAAACATAGCTAGTTTTTGTTATGTTCTACTACTTTTTTTTATTATTATTTGCTTTGCATGGCCATTTTTTATACCGAAAACCTTTTTAGGGCTATATTTTTGAGGGCGAGTAGTTTTACTGGCAAAAATTTTGAGTACATACAACTTTGAATCCCTTATAAACCAATCTATTAGCAAAGTAAGGCAGACAAATACACAATTCTGCCTTTTTTTTCTTTTCCTTATTGTAGTGATTTTAATAAATAACATTATATTTTTACGATGCATTATATTTTACGATACAGGACTTTTACAGATATAGAAATACCAAGGTCTCGTTTTTTTTATTCTTTTCAATGATAAATAAGGAAGGGGTTGTTTTGATTTTTTTTAATCTTTTTTAATATTTTCCAATTTCTTTCGGGTACTTGAACACATAATTACTAGTAAAATATACCACAGCACGTAGCTAACTCCAATTCTAGCCATTGTATCAGAAGCGCAGCCTGGTTTCCGATGCAGATGGAGTGGACAACATTTGTATGTATATATACATAAGCGTAACTACACACACCTAAAAACACACATAACCATCAGGGGCGTAGCTATAGGGGGTGCAGAGGTAGCAGTCGCTACCGGGCCCTGGAATCTGAGGGGACCCAAAGGAAAAAAACAGTATTATAAGTGGTACTTGGATAGGTGGGGGCCCCACTATAGATTTTGCACTGGAGCCCAGAAGCTGTATACCTCTGATAACCATACATACACATTCTATATACACATAACCATACATAAACACACCTAAGAACACATACATACATACACATATATAGAACCATACATACACACACATACATACACATATACAGAACTATAAATACACACATACATACACATATACAGAACCATACATACACACATACATACACATATACAGAACCATACATACACACATACATACACATATACAGAACCATACATACACACACATACATACACATATACAGAACCATACATACACACACATACATACACATATACAGAACCATACATACACACATGTACATACCGCTAATTACACACCTAGAAACGAACACATATGTAACCACACATACACACTCCTAAGAACACACAAACTGTATACACAAAACCATACATACATATGTGAACGTAATCATAGATACACCTAAGTATAGTTTTGGGAAAAGACAGCAAAATGGTGTCATTTAATATGAATCACAGCAAAACAGGGACAATACCATCATTTATGGAGACAGTCTGAGGATTTACTGTATCTTCAAACAAGATGGTATTATCAGTTTTACTGAGTTTTATAAAATTGCAAAAAAAAAATGTGCAATTTTGCCACAATCTTTCAGAAATTGTGACAAAAAAAGGTGCAATCTTGCCATCATTTCCCAAAAATTGTAGCAAAAATAACGCTATTTTGCTGAGATTTTTGAAAAAATCACCAAAAAAGTCGCACTTTTTTTGCCGCGATTTTATGCAAATCGCAACAAAACTGCACCAATTTTGCGGCGCAAAGTCGGGCAAAAAACATTAAAAAAACCGCCCCTTTTGTGCAGATCTGGGTCCCCTTCATTGGAGCTTTTTGAGCCTTCCTAGGGATCAGGCTCCTAAAAGGGCTGTCAGCATATTCGGGCCGGGCCACGCTCTCTTCGCGTTTTCCTGAGTCGGCTGGGGGGGGTTTCCTGCGGGGATTTTTCTTCGAAACTTTCAGGGGAGGGAGTGGAGCCCTCTCCCACACAGGGGCAGGGACCCGGGGGCCCGATCTTTAGTAAAAGAACTTTCCTACTTTTTTTTCCTTTTCCCGGGAACCTTGGAAACAAAGGTAAACCAGCTGCTGCCGGCATCAGTGGGCCCCCCTTTTTTTCGCTTTTATTTTGGGGGCCCCGAACAGCAATACTGGGCTGTACGCCCTAAACGGCGGCCCAAATTTCCCATCTTTGGGGTTTTCTTGTTTTTTCCCTTCAGTCCCCTACCACTACCCCAGACGGGGTTTTAAATTTTGGGCGTTAAACTTTCTGTTTGTTTCATTTTTCCCCGTCTGCATTCTCCAACCTTCCCTTTTTAAATTTTTAAAAATAAATTTTCAAAAGTCGTTTTAACCCTAAACCTTGTGAGTGTGTACTAAACTTATTGGGAAATTTTTTCCCGAGTCCCCCCTTGGCAGCGGGGGAATCTCCCCCCCGGGCCATCCCCTGGAAGTTAAAAACGGGATTCGGGGGGAGGCACTGTGTCCCCGGGAAAGAATTAAAAAGGGGGTTACATAAGTAACCCAGGGATCCAGAAAATGTGCCCGGGGATTCCCACGACAATGGCATTAAACCACCGGGGGGCTCTTATATTTGGGTTGGGGTTTCCCTGGGCAACTTCTTAGTGCGCCCAAAAACCAACCCTTTTGGTTTTTGTGGAGAGGATGCAGGTCACTAGGAATAAGTCCACTCCAGGATACTGACTTTCTGCATCTGAATACTTTATTCGGTGGTTCATCCATAGCTCCCTGTCTAGCATCTCCTTCCTCCTAATATTCTCTATGATCCAGGAAACAATAGGCCGGGAAAAACTTTTAAACCCCTTTTTGTAGGTAAAATGTTTTTAAAAGGGTTTTCCCCAGAGATGCTATCCCCGGAGTATCTTTACTGAAAAAAAATGTAAAACGCCGTTTTTCCCGCATGGGTTTTATTTAAGGATCCCCGGGCCTGTCAGACTAATCCCCATCAGCTTCCAAAAGGGAAGTCAGGCAAACGGATCAGGGGGAGGGGACTGGATGTCCATATATCTAGATTTTTCTAAAGCATTTGATACGGTGTCCCCATAAAATTTGGTAAATAAAATGAAATTTCTTGGGCTGGGGGGAAAATGTGGTTTCAAGTGGGGAAAGCAACTTTTTTTGCCCCCCCCCCCCACCTGAAGAAAAAAAAAGGGGGGTAAATTTATTGGGGACAAAACCCAAAATGGATCGCTGGGAAATAGTTTGGGGGACCACAAGGTTTATAATTTGGGGCCCCATCCTCCCTTTTAAAATTTTCATTAATTAACTTTTCACAGGGGAAAAAAACAAAAAGAAATATCGATTTTTTGCAGACGGGTACTAAGCTCGTAAAAATAATCAACCAATAGAGGATAAATGGTTTTTCAAAAGGGGTCTGGGTAAGGGTTGGGGGGGCCTGGGCAGGAAAGTGGCAGATGAGGTTAACACTGATAAATGGCAAGGTTTTGCACATTGGGGGAAAAGAAATTCATTACATGATTTACATGTTTAAAAAAGGAAAAAAAACTGGGGAAAAGTGACAAGGGGAAGGACTTTTGGGAAACCTGGTGGGCAAATAAAAACTTAAAATTTTAAACAACCAGTGTCCCGGCAGCAGAACCAAAGCCCAAAAAGGATCATGGGGGGCCAAAATTTAAAAGGGGGGATAATGCAAAATGAAAGAGAACAAAAATTTCCCCCCATTATTTCAAGTCACGGGGTTTTTAAACCACCAATTTTAAATTGTGTAAAAGTTTTTGGGGCACCAGTTCACATGAAAACATTTGTAGAGCTTGGGAAAAGAAAAAAGGCGGGGAACAAAAAAAAAATAAAAGGACTGGGTGGGCTACCGTACCCAGAAAGATTGGCAAGATTGGGTTATTTAGTTTAGAGATAAAGAAGGCTTCGGGGGACATAAAAAAATATGTTTAAATACATCAAAGGTCAATATAGAGATCTCTCCCAAGATTTATTTATACACAGGGCTGTATCTAGAACAAGGGGCATCCTCTACGTCTTGAGGAACGAAAGTTTCCTACATAAACATAGAAAGGATTCTTTACTGTAAGAGCAGTGAGACTATGGAATACTCCTGCAGAGGGACTTGTCATGGTGAATTCAATAACCGAGTTCAAAAAGGGTTTGGATGCATTTCTGGAGCGTAATATATAACAGTGTTAAGCGTTTAGTATCAGGAGAGGGGTCATATGATCCAGGGATTTTTCTGATTGCCAGATTGGCGTCAGGAAGGAATTTTTCACTAAAATGAGACAATTGGCTTCTACCTCATTGGGGTTTATGCCTTCCTCTGGGATCAACACTTGGCACGGGGGAACGGGAGGCTGAACTAGATGGACGACTTGTCTTTTTTTTAGCCTTACAAACTATGAAACTATGAAACTACAATGGGATCCGTTACCGACCCAGGGATTTAGAATGTGTGCCTTGGAATCCTCGGACATGTATTCACCACCTGGGGTCTTTATGCCTGTGGGGTCCCCAGCAGCTGCCTAGTGTTCCCAATGAAAAAACATAATCCTTGGAACTTGACCCATTTTACAGTGGACACAAATGGTGCCCAATATACCCTATTAACTATAGTGGGGTCTGTAGCTGAACCAGGGATTCAGGATATGTGGCCTGGATTCTTCGGACATGTATTCACCACCTGGGGCCTTTATGTCTGCGGCGTCCCCAGCAACTGCCTAGTGTTCCCAATGGAAAACATAGCCCTTGGAACTGGACACATTTTACAATTAACACCAATGGTGCCCAATATGTCCTATTAACTATAATGGGGTCCATTGCCAACCCAGGGATTCAGTATCTGTGCCCTGGATTCCTTGGACATGTATTCATCACCTGGGGTCTGTATGCCTGTGGGGTCCCCAGCAACTGCCTACTGTGCCCAATAGAAAAGATAGTCCTTGGAACTGGACCCATTTTACAATGGACACCAATGGTGCCAGAAGTACCCTATTAACTAGAATGGAGTTCATCCGGTTTCTGCTGTTGTGTCCATTGATCTATCAGAAAAAATGGCACAGCATTACTGTCAGAACTTGAGACAAAGGTTCTGGATGGAAACTCTGATGTGAGTGTGAATAGTGCCTGAAACAACTCATTGTTGATGCTACCACATTAACACTTTCTGTAGGGAATTCGACAACACCACCGACTGGGGGCAAGTCCAGGTAAGCAATAGCACTCCCGACTTGCCCACATAAGTTGTTCTACTGGTTTTTGTTGTTATTGTTGTTTGTAGGGTTTTTTTTTTTTTTGCTTTTCATAGAGGGTCGAGAGTAAAAGGACTGGAAACAAAAATTTTGGGAAAAAGATAAAGACATTCACACCATTCACCTCGCCCTCCCATATCTCCATAATACCACAGTGATTTTTGTTTATGTCGCATTAGTGTTTTCCCCTAGTCTCCCGAAAAGCATGGCTTTATCGGTAATCTTCTTAGAGATAACAATCTCCTGCACTGTCAGAGAAGCAGCTTGCTAGAAGTTGGATATGCGAACCACTGCTGTGGAACCGCCCACAGCCTGAGGAGACAGAGTGGGTCCAAAACTGCTAAAACTCAGTGAAGCCATTTGGCGAGAAAACTCCTTAACCCCTACAGGACGGAGTTTTTTAGATTGTTGAGTTTTGTTTTTTCTTCAGAGCCATACATTTTTATTTTTCCGTCTACATAACCCATATGAGGGCCTGTTTTTTGTGGCACAAGATGTACTTTTAATGTTGGCCAATTGAGACCTTGGGGGGGGGCCTTGATTTGGGGGGTAAGGGGTACTTCGAAGGCGCAAGAAAATTCGACTGATGGAAACCATGAAAAAAAATGCAAATGCGCCATTATTGCAGGGATTTAGTATTTTTTTATAGGTAGCCTTGGGCCCACTACTTTTCTCTCTTTACACTATTGGCCTGGGTCAGCTCATAGCTTCACATGGCTCAACTCTACATCTCATCTCGCGTCCTGAGATGTTAGCCTCTCTTCCTCTCGCCGGATCCCCAGACTGTTTATCGTCCATTTAATCCTTTTTCTCCTCACGTCTCCTGAAGCTAAACAAGAAGAAAACCGAATTCATCATCTTTCCACCGTCCCACTCCATCCCTCCACCTGATCTCTCTATCTCAGTCAGGCTATTACACTCTCACATGTTCCGCAGTCCGCTGCCTGGGATAACCATCGACTCCTCCTCTGTCCTTCAAACCGCACATCCAAGCCTCACCTCTCCTGCCGCCATCCACCTGAAAAATATCTCTCGCAAACCGCTCATTCCTCATCTTCGACTCTACAAAAATGCTGGTCCATGCCCTCGTCATCTCCCACCCGTAGACTACTGCAACATCTTGCTTTGTGCCTACCCGTCTAGCACACTTACTACCCATCAAACCATCCTCAACTCTGCTCCCAGCCACCGTCTTATTCCCCTCTCTCCTCTCTATTCGTCTGTCTTCCCCCTCTGCCATCCCTTCACTGGCTCCCCACTGCCCAGGGGAGAATTCTCTACAAAATTACTAACCAAGACTCTACCAGGCTCCTCCATAACCTCTCCCCTCCATACATCTCTCTCTAATCCCAGATACCATCCCTCACGCAGTCTCCACTCCGTCACTGGACCTACTTCTCTGCCTCCTCTTATCAGCTCCCACATAACCGTCTCCAAGACTTCTTCTCTTGCTTCCCCCACAATTCTGGAACTCACTGCCCCAACACCTCAGCTCTCCCCCCACTCTCACCACGAGCCTCAATGGCAACCTGTAAAACCCATCTCATCAGGACTTAAACCTAGAATAACCCGGCGCCCCAACACCCCACAAACATTCTCCGCAACCTTCTGTCCTCTTTCCTCCTCCACAGTAGATTGTAAGCTCTCCGGGCAGGGCCCACTCCCCCTCTGTACCAGTTTGTAAGATCAATTTCCGTAGTTATCATTGTACTTAGTTTGACCTAATTTTATGTATGTAACGCTCCCTTTTTGAATGTACAAAGCGCCCTGGAATCAATGGCGCTTTAAAAATCATAATAATAGGAATTACTGATCAGAATAGATATGACTATCTGTATTTTGCAAGTCGGTATAAGTCTGGTGATGCCAAATGTGTAAAGAGTTCATTAAATGTTTTCATTTTTTTAAGCCGCTCTGCAGCTCCATTTTCTGCAACCAATTACTTTTTTGTTTTTAAATCTATGGACCTGAGCGAGGGCTGAAGTGTAGTTCTTAGTGGTACCATTTGGAAGACATGATTTTCTAATCACTTTGTATTCCAATTTTTGGGAAAAAAATGCAATTTTGGGAATTTTTCTTCCACGGTGTCCATAAACGATGTTATATTTTAATAAGTTTTTCAATGCAAACACGTATCCAAAGTGTTGTGTGTGTTTGGATATGTTTGCGGGACTGGGCAAAAAACTAAGTGTGCAGGTTTTATTGGAGGGGGGTTTGGGTGATGCCATAGAAGTGGGTTATTTAATTTGTCTAGATATTCTTGTGATGGATCTGTTAAATGCATCACAAATGCATCACGAATAGTCTGAACGCCGATACATGTTTTACATTGAAACTAATGTAATCACACAGGAACATTGTTAGATATGGGTTTGGGTCAGTTTTTGGTCTGGAAAATGTACCCAAATAAGACAAAAAAAAAAGCCGTGTGAACATCCCCTTACATATTGTTTTAGCTATAAATGGCAAAGGGGAGATATTTTAAACTTTTAATATTTATTTTATTTGTTACTTGCAGTCCTCACCTGAGGTGTTACTTACCATATATATATATATAAAATACTATAAAACTATATATATATAATATATATATATATATAAACGAGAAACCAGAAGTTTCCATCCACCAAAAAAAGCCCCATCCCCTGGGGGGCCAGGTTTTTCTCACTATCTGACATTAATCAGAATAAACATACCCCGTTTTTGGTCAATTAGGAACCAAAATTATATTTATTTGCCAAATCCAGAATAATGAGAGAGAAGATAATTTTTTAATAGGCATTTTTATTATTACATTCTGTGTAAAGTCAGAAGTATCCATACACTGGAATACTATCTGCTTTATACAATATATGGGACCGCCCGTATGATGAAGGTCATGGTCTTTGGAGGCTTCTTATAGTTTATTGGCAATATCTGAGTTAATTAGAGACAAGCCTGTGGCTGTATCTTAAAGCACACCAGAAACACACTGCTTCTGTGTGTAACATCATGGGAAATCAGCCAAGATATCAGGAAGAGAGTTGTGGACTTGCACAAGTCGGGATCATCCATGGTTGCAAAATCCAGATACCTGTAGGTGCCTCGTTCATCTGTACAAACCTTTATAAACAAGAACAAACACGATGGGAATCGTCCCAAAAAGCCATACAATACCGCACAGGAAGGAGATGGATCTTGTCTCCTAGAGATTAACGGTGTTGGTCCGACATGTGCATATCAACCCAAGAACAAAACCAAAAGACCTTGTCAAGATTCTGGCGGAAGCTGGTAAGATTGTGTCATTATCCACAGTGAAACAAACACTGTATCAACATGGTCTGAAAGGCCGCTCTGCCAGGAAGAAGCCATCATTCCAAAAGAAACATATAAAAGCCAGATTAATGTTTGCAAATGCACAGGAACAAGGACCTACATTTTTGGAAACCTGTCCGGTAGACTTGACGCGTAAAAAGTGAATCTGTTTTTTGTGGCCATAAAGACCATTGTTTTGTTTGGCAGGAAAAAGGGACTCTGCTTGGAAGCCTAAGAACACAATCCAAACTGAAATCACGGGGGGTGTGCAGCATCATGTTTGTGGGGTTTGTTTTGCTGCAGGAGGACTTGATGCAACAACACAAAATAGATGCGTCTCATCAGGAAAGAGATAATATTCAAAACTGAACAACATCTCATACTTAGTCATCCCACACACACTATAAAGGTCTATATGAGGTGGAATGGTCTTGCGAATGGACAATGACCCAAAAAGAAGCTACTGCCCCACAACTGAGTTTACAAAGTGCCTAAGAGAACCAAGTCAATGTTTTGGAGCGGCCAACACAAAGCCCTGATCTCAATCCTATTAAAAATTTATGGTCAAAGCCTGAAAAGGGCCGGTGCGACAAGCAACCTCCCAAACATGTCTCAGTTACACACCATCTGTGCATGATGAAAGGGGCCAAAATTCCTCAACCAACTATGTCGAGAAGCTTGTGGAAGGATCCAGAAACGTTTGACCCAAGTCCTACAGTTAAGGGCAAAGCTAACAAAACACACACAACAGAAATGGAGGGTTTCGTCTGTACTGTTTTCATGAATGGTAAAAAGGATTGCCTTTAAAAATTTGTCTAGATAATAGTAGTGGGGCGATTTGGGCAAGCTGAATAAATAATTTTTGTTCCTAATTTGAACTAAAATGGGGAAAGGGTTTATCTTGATTTCATGTCAGAGAGTGAGAAAAACCTGCAGATGGGGCTTTTTGGATAGTGGATGGAAACTTCTGGTTTCAACTATACATATATGTAGCTGTCAAGCTATCATGTTACTACTCCTATTACTTCCTGCCAAACGCACAATGATAAGAGTGCCATATTTGTATACTTTGCTGCAAAATAAATATATATATATATATATATATATATTATATATAAATATATAATAATATACTCACATCTTACTCATATATGTGTGAATATATATAAGATATATATATATATATATATATATATATATATTATAAATAAAATATATATACAGAATTGTACAGTGATTTGTCAAACCTTAAATAAGTGTTTGCCAAAGTTGACTATAATGGAAGGGAGAACACTAGTGATGGATCAAGAGCGCTTAATAGAATCAAGGCACAATGGGCTGAATTTCACGTACAGAGCGCTTTTACGATAGGTGACGGGGTGATATATGTACACAACTACATAAAATCGGAGTGTGAGACCACACTGTAACGCGTTTCAACGGGTCTCGCCCGCTTCTTTCAAGATATCAAAAGAGGATCGTACTCGAGCTGTACTGGACAACAACTTAGATACTCTACCTACACATATCAAAACGAGGCTGCATAAGTAAACAGGTAGAGTTCAATCATAAAAAACAACAACTATAAAAACAAAAGCAGCTAAGCTTGACAGAGTACACGCCGAGTACATCACGGCACGCGTAAAGAATTTTACTAATACATAATATAAGGATACATTGATGACATTTTCTATTAAAAAGACGCCAATGTAAAAAGCGTTATGGTGATGTAAAAACAATATATGCAAAAAATATTTCTAAAAATTTACCAAAAACAATTTTAATATTAAAAAAATAATGAAAAAATCAAAAAATAAAAATATAATACATAAAAATTATACACTTTAAGAAAAATTTTTTAATATAATATATATTAATAATAAAATCCAAAAGAAATATGAATGTATAACTGAATTAATAAAACTAGGGCAATTAAATAATACATCCTGCATTTCATTCATACCGTGGGGTTTTAGCGTATTCATTTAGTACATCCAGAACATTCCTCCTTTTTACTCAACGATTTTGGCTCTGTCAAGCAACCTCGGAATGCGATCTATTGGTTGTATGGAGAAAATAGAATCTCTTGTGTTGAGAAAACTCTAAAATAGAGCGAGGTAAGCTAAAAAGGATTGCCTTGTTTGATAGCGTGCCTATGACTTGTATATATTAATCTGATGGAGAGTTTTGTGGAAGTTTTTCCCACATACTGTATGGTTACAACCGCACTAATTCAAATACACGACAAGGGCACTATTACATGTTAAATTTTCCTTCATTGTTTAAAGACCTCCTTTGTCGATGAAGAAGTAAAAAGGGTTATGCTAGTTACTATTTGTTTGCAGCACTTGCATCTAGGGTCACCGCAGGGAGTGGAACCTTTCACAATGGAATTATTCTTCTTTCTTATTTCATTATTTCCCTCCACATGTTTTGTCTGTGAGTCTTGACGGGCCAATATATTTTATTAATGTTTTAGATTTTCTAAATATGAATTGGGGACGTGTGGGGATGACACCTTGTCTGACCAGGGTCAACGGAGCAAGATGTTCCAATGTTGTGTGTAAATATTTTGTATCTCATTGAACTGACTATTTTGAGTAGATGACAATAAGGCATAAATTTCATAATCCTTAATCATCTTACGTTTATTTACTGATTTTAATAATTCTTCTTGTGTAAGAAAAAGCAGGGTATTTTTTCGAGCGCCTTTCTAATAGTTCCCCACGCCAGATAATTCCTTGTTTAATTTATTTGTTTAAGGATTTTCAGCTTGCACATTAAAAGTTTCCTCCTCGGTACAATTCTTCTTTAATCTTCGATATTGCCCAAAGATTATAAAAAGTAAAATAAAAAAAAAAAAAAAAAAATAATAAAAAAAAGACGTGGGAAAATTCCTTTATCCAAATTTTTTGGTGATTTGAATTAAATAATAAATAATTATTAGAATCAGTTTTCTTAAAAAAAGTTTGGACGCCACTTACCATTGTTTAATATATAAATGTAAATCTAAAAAGACTAATTCAAGCTAATGAACGGTAGAGGTAAATCTTATACCCCAAGGTTATTATTTGAAAAAAGAAAAACTTACAAATTGCTAAAAAAAGTAATCAGCGGCCCCGTTCCCAATGAAGAAGCAAGAATCATCGAGTAAAACGATTGTAATAAAAAATCGCTTTTTTTCAAAACGGATTATCAGGTTATTTGAATAAAAATACGTCCTCACAAACGCCCGCCGATAAAAAGTTAGCCCGATGGGGCCGACCCTGGTCCCCATCGCTGTACCAACATGCGGTGATAGTAGGTGAGAGGCGGAGTCATATTTAAAGAAAAATTGTATTTAAAATAATTTCCAATCCCTGAAGCCAAAAGGTTTTAAAAAGCTTCGGAAAATACTGTGAGCGGTATCTAAAAACTTGAGACTGCTTCTAATAGCCCAAACTCATGCCTAATATTGGAAAAAAGTGCTGTTACGATCTAAAGTGCAAAAATGAATCTCTCATTCCATTCCATGGCCAAATATGTCTCTCAAAAACGGATCGAATCTTTAAGAAAACTGTTGCATGACGCTCAACAAGGGTTGTGCTATAGTGAGTTCTATACCTATACAAGTGAAGAAGATAAGATAGTGCAGAATTCCACCCCCGATATAAAAGGGGCATCCTGGAGGGTTAATAGGGCGTCTTTATTATGGACTTTAGGGAGATGGTAAAAAAAAGACTGGAGCTGTTCTGAAATGATAGAAAAATTCGTTTCCCCTTTAGTAATAATATTTTTTTCCAAAATTTTGTTTAATGAATTTTTCATATGTAATTTTAAATTTTTACGTGAGCGCAGATGAAACTTTTTTTAAGTAAAACCATCACTAAAACCCAAAACCTCCTTTATTATCACTTAAATTCCAATGACCACGCTCCCCCTTTTACACATTACGTTCACGATATTTTTATTGTTAGATAATTTTTTAAGTGCATTTTCCTTTTTCCGGGAAAAATTTGGGAAATTGGGGGAAATTTTTTTTTTTTTCTAAATTTTCCGTTACGAGATCTAGAAACATGGATATGGTTAAACCCCGTGGTTTTTAAGGATAGAATTTAGATACCAATTTGACCTCTGTGCCTAATCGTCCATGGGTAGGTAATTCTTTAATTGGGGACCCGAGGGGATACAATTGTTTTCTTCTTAGGAAATTTTTTTGTGTTAATAATAAAAAATAATCTTTATTTTAAAAATAATTTTTTTTTTAATTTTATTTTTTTAAAAGCCAAAATATTCCGAGCACTTTACAATAAAGGGAAAAACACAGACAAACCAGCATTACATTATAAAAAAGCTACTGACAAAGAGACACAAGGTGTGAGGGCCCTGCTCGCAAGAGCTTACAAACTATTAGGGTGTATGGGTGAAACAAAGGCTGACAAGTGCTTGGTTTACAATGGTCCCAAGCCATGTTACATAAATATGGGGTAGTATACATAAAATGTGGATGAACTGCCATCCCAACCATTACATCTATATACAGATAAGTGCCTGTGGGTGCCAATTTGCAGGAAGTGACTAATTTGTGACAGAATTTGGGGGGTTATCAATTAGGGATCTTGATAGGCTTGTCTAAGAAGATGAGTTTTCAGAGCGCACTTAAAACTTTTAGGGTTGTGAGTGTGCCTGATACACATGGGTAACATGTTCCAGAGAACTGGTGCCGCATGTGCGAAATCTTGAGAGGGCATGGGAGGTTCGGATGAGTGAGGTGTGTAGTCTTAGATCAGTAGCGAGCGGAGAGACCGGGTAGGGTGACAGAGATAAGGGAGGAGATGTATGGGGGTGCAGCACTGTGGAGAGCCTTATGTGTGAGAGTGATGAGTTTATGTTGTATTCTGTACTGAATAGGCAGCCAGTACAGAGACTGACACAGGGTAGAGGCATCAGTATAGCGGCTGGAAAGAAAGACAAGCCTGGCTGCTGCATTCAGGACAGATTGGAGAGGGGAGAGTTTACAGAGAGGAAGACCAACAAGTAGGGAGTTACAGTAGTCAAGACGAGAAAGAATAAGAGCAGTAATGAGAGTTTGAGTTGTTTCCACAGTGAGAAATGGATGGATTCTGGAGATGTTCTTGAGGTGCAGGTGATAGGCGCGGGCAAGGGATTGGATATAGGGGTGAAGGCAGATCAGAGTCTAGTATAACCCCCAGACATCGGGCCTGCTGCCTAGGAGTTATGGTGATGCCACACACTGAGAGAGAAATAGCAGGGTGAGGTCGGTTAGTAGATGGTGGGATGACTAGAAGTTCAGTTTTAGTGAGGTTTAGTTTCAGATGGAGAGAGGACATGATGTCAGAGACAGCGGACAGACAGTCACTGGTGTTTTGTAGGAGACTAGGACTGATGTCATCGGGAGGAAGGTGTATAATTGGGTGTCATCCGCATAGAGATGGTACTGGAAGCCAAATCTACTGATGGTTTGTCCAATGGGGGCTGTGTAGAGTGAAAAGAGGAGAGGACCAAGAACGGATCCCTGAGGAACCCCGACAGCAAGAGGAAGAGGAGAGGAGGTAGAACCGGAAAATGAGACACTGAAGGAGCGGTCAGTAGAGGTAGGAAGAGAACCAAGAGAGAGCGGTGTCCTGGAGGCCAATGGTGCTGAGCATGCTGAGGAGATGGTGGTGATCCACAGTGTCAAACGCTGCAGAGAGATCCAGAAGAAGCAGCAATGAGTAGTTACCCTGAGATTTTGCTGTCAGGAGGTCATTAGAGACTTTAGAAAGAGCAGTTTCCGTGCAGTGTAGGGTGCGGAAACCGGATTGCAGGGGTCTAGAAGAGAGTTAGCAGAGAGATAGCGATCAGCGAGAGTAGACCAAGGGTTCCAGGAATTTGGAGATGAAGGGCAGGTTAGAGACTGGTCGGTAGTTGGCGGCGCAGGAGGGTCCAGAGAGGGCTTTTTAAGTAAGGGAGTTATAACAGCGTGTTTAAAGGAAGATGGGAAGATCCCAGTGGAGAGAGAGAGGTTACAGATTGTAGTGAGGTGAGAGAGGACAGCTGGAGAAATGGACTGGACAAGGTGGGAGGGAATGGGGTCACTAGAGCAAGTGGTGGGGCGAGCAGACAGGAGAAGCCTGGACACTTCTTCTTCTGATGTCGGGTCAAGGACTGAGAGCAGATTAGAGGATGTGCGGGGAGGGACAGGATGGGTGTTAATTGGGGATTGTGATGTGATGTTTTGCCGGATGCTGTCAATTTTGTCTTTGAAGTGAGTGGCCAGGTCTTCAGCACAGAGGTCAGTGACCGGGGCCTGAGCTTTGGGCCTGAGGAGGGAGTGGAAGGTGTCAAACAGACGTTTTGGGTTGTTGTGTAGTGTTGAGATGAGGGAGGTGAAATATTTTTGTTTGGCGCAGTGAAGGGCAGTGTGATAAGTCCTGAGCATGAATTTGTAGTGGAGAAAGTCTGCAGGTAGCTTTGACTTTCTCCACAGCCGCTCAGCACACCTGGAACAGCGCTGTAGATGGCGAGTCTGAGGCGTGCCAAGGCTGCGGCGTCTGATCTGGTGGTGCGGTGTGTGAGTGGTGCCAACATGTCCAGGGTGGTTGTGAGAGTTTCATTGTAACGTTTGACAGCCAGGTCAGGACAGGAGAGGGAGGAGATTGGGGGCAGTGAGGACTGTATGGTGTCTGTGAGCTCCTGAGTGTTGATAGAGCGGAGATTTCGGAATGGGCGACGGGTTGGTGTGTCGAGAGAAGGCTGAAAGTTGTTGATAGTAAAAGAGATAAGGTTATGATCCAAGAGTTCATAAGGAGAGTTTGTAAGATTAGAAATTGAGCAGAGGCGACAGAAGACCAGATCAAGAGAGTTCCCATCCTTGTGAGTTGGAGAGTCAGGAAACTGCGAGAGGCCAAGAGAAGAGGTTAGTGAAAGAAACTGAGAGGCGGAAGGAGACATGGGGTCATCAATGGGGATGTTGAAATCGCCCATGACGAGTGTGGGTATTTCAGTCGAGAGGAAATGAGGAAGTCAGGCAGCAAAATGATCCAGAAACTGGCGGGGTGAGCCAGGGGGGTCTGTAGACAACTGCGACTCTGATGGAAAGTGGCCGAAAGAGTCTGAGGGTGTGGACCTCAAAGGAGGGGAAAGTGAGTGAGGGTACAGGGGGAAAGACCTGGTAGGTGCAATGTGGAGCAAGAAGTATGCCGACTCCTCCACCTGGCCTGTCAGGTCTGGGGGTGTGGGTGAATTGTAGGCCGCCGTAGGTGAGGGCAGCAAGGGATGCGGTATCTGATTGCTGGAGCCAAGTTTCTGTGAGAGCTAGGAGATTGTTAAAAAACCTCTTCAGGGTGAGCTTTCGGATTAATTTGTGGAGGTCCTGAAAGACTACAAAATCATCGATGGTATTGTCAGGACTGAAGTCAAGTCCCTTGCGCAAAATGGTTTCTTCGATAACAGATAATTTATATTTGGATAGATTAAATATTTTTTCTTTTGTATCTCCCGATTTTTTAGATAATTTCTTTTTGAGTTGTTTCCTCAACAAGTTATATCGAGTTTTGTAGCTTTTTCGACTCCCTGCACCTCTGGCTCCTCTATAGTTAATTTTCTTTTTCTGTCCAAGAGGAGTTTTGGGGAGTGAGCGTTTAGAATAACATGCTGTTTGTGATTTTCCTCTACATGGTTGTGGACATTTAACCTGGGGTTTACCCCTAAAAAAGATTTGGAAGGAAGTGTAGTGGAGTGTATAACTAAAGTCGGATTATGGAGAGGAAGTGCTGGGGGAATAGGATCATTTTCTGTAAGGTCAATAATGTGCGATGTTTGGGTAGTTATCTGTGATTGGGTCAAATTAAGGGGGAGATTGGGTACCTCTGTGGAAGGAAAATTATCTAGTGCAATATTTGTGATTCCAGAAGGAGGAAGTTGAGTGGAAGTGGTGTCTGGTAGTGGAAGTTGGCTGGAGTGGACTTGTAATAATAACGTAGGAGTGTTAGATAAAGTGGGAGGTAAAGCCAAAATAGATTCCTCTAGATTATCATGTGTGGTGAAATCCACTCCATTTGAGGCTTCCAGGAGTAGACGTTCATCTTCACCAGCGATAGCTAGTCGATTAATTCTTTCTCGCAGGTGTGGGAATTCAATATTAGGACCCTTCTCCACATCTATTTTATTTTGTACTTGAGGAACATCTGTTTTATTTTTAAAATTAGGGTTTTTAAAATTAGAATTAAAAAATAAGCGTCGGCTGGATTTGTCATTGGAGTATCTTCTCTTATTATTGTAATTGTTCCCATGGTTAAAACCCTTACTATTTAGACGGGGTCTAAACATGTCATTTTCCCTTTTGTGGGAATTCCTTTTCACCACCTCGCTATATTTTTTCGGTCTCACCACTGGATCCACAGCAGCAACAGTTGCTGTATGTTCCTGTGTTTTATCCAGTGGTGATTCCGATCCATCGCCGTGATTTATTCCATGGTGTCTCCTAACCTGGGGTTGTGGATTTGATTCACAACACAAGAGATTCTATTTTCTCCATACAACCTATAGATCGCATTCCCGAGGATTGCCTTGACAGAGCCAAAATGTTGAGTAAAAAGGAGGTGTACTGGATGTACAAACTGAATACGCTAAAACCCCACGGATTGAATGAAATGCAGGATGCTATTATTTAATTTGCCCTAGTTTTATTACATTCAGATATACATTCCTATTTCTTTTGGTTTTTATTATAATATATATTATATAAAATATTTTCTTAAATATAATTTTTATTATTATATTTTTTTATTTTTTTATTTTTCATTATTTTTTTTAATATTAAAGTTTTTGGTAATTTTTAGAAATATTTTTTGCATATATGTTTTTACATCACCATAACGCTTTTTACATTGGGTTTTAATAGAAAATGTCATACATGTACCTTATATTAGTGTATTAGTAATTCTTTATACGTCTGGGAAACATGTGTTTTTTTGATATGTTTTGTTTTTTATGAATGAACTCTACCTGTTTACTATGCAGCCTCGTTTTGATACTAAGAGTATAAGTTGTTGCCACTTTGTATCCTCTTTTGCATATCTGAAGAAGCGGGCCGAGACCCGTGAAACGCGTTATGTGCTATTAAATATATCCTATGTTAAAATTCAGCCCCATTGTGCTTGATTCTAATAAGCGCTCTAGATCCATTAGAGTTCCCTCCATTATAGTCAACTTGCAAACACTTATTTAAGGTTTGCAAAGCACTGTAAATTCTGTATATTCACTCCTCGGCGTCCTCGTGGAACCGGAGGCGGGAACCGGGACGGGAGCTGCTATCTTCGTCTCCTCTTGTGAGATCTCAAGCGAGCATACGAGCTGTACCGTATTCTTAGTACAGCACGAAAAGGTGAGCACCTGACCTGTTTTATTCCTACTACGGTGCTGTTATATGTGGAACCCGATCTGCGCTTTTTTTCATTACAGCCGTTAGCGACTCATCTGCCTACGGCAGACGAGCGCATACACACTGTGTTCCAAATTATTATGCAAAAAGTGTTTAGGAGTGATAAGCTAAGAATTTTTTTGTTTGTCAATTAAACTCATTGATGGTGATGTGTGTCAGGGCTCTTTATATCACTGAAAGCATTTGCAGACACCTGTGCTAATTAGTTTGGCAGGTGTGTCTAATTAAAGGCTAGACTACTTAAGAAGGCTGTCCCACATTATTAAGCAGCCTACATTTTCAGCCAAAATGGGAAAGAAAAAGGATGTGTCGGCTGCTGAGAAGCAACAAATTGTGGAGTGTTTAGGTCAAGGCATGACTACAATCAACATTGCCAAGACACTTCATCGTGATCATCGCACAATCAAGAAGTATGTAGCTGATTCCCAGCACACACGTGTGCGTGCTGATAAGGGAAAATTGAGGACTCTTTCCAACAGGCAATTACGTCATGTTAAAAGAGCAGCTGCAAAAATGCCTTGTCATAGCAGCAGACAAGTTTTTGAAGCTGCTGGTGCCTCCAACGTCCCCCGAACAACAAGATGCAGGGTCCTTCAGAGGTTTGCAGCTGTGCGTAAGCCATCCTGTCGACCTCCTCTATCCACTGCACACAAGCAGAAACGGCTCTAGGGGGCCAAACAGTACATGAAGACTGACGTCCAATCTGTTTTGTTCACCAATGAGTGCCGTGCAACGCTCGTTGGTCCAGATGGATGGAGTGGAGCATGGCTGGCTGATGGACACCCCATGCAAACACGGCTACGGTGCCAACAAGGAGGAGGTGGAGTACTGTTTTGGGATGGAATCATGGGGAGAGAGATTGTCGGCCCCTTGCGGATCCCTGAAGGTGTAAAGATGAACTCCATAATGTATGTGGAGTTTCTCAAACAGCACTTCCTGCCATGGTTCAAGAAGAAGAAGCGTGCATTCTGCAGCAAGATCATTTTCATGCACGATAATGCACCGTCTCATGCTGCAAATAACACATCTGCATCTCTGGCTGCTATGGGCATAAAAGGGGACAAACTTATGGTGTGGTCCCCATGCTCCCCTGACTTCAACCCCATTGAGAACCTTTGGAGCATCATCAAAAGGAGTGTCTATGATGGCAGGAGGCAGTTCACATCTAAGCAACAGCTCTGGGAGGGTATTCTGTCCTCATGCAAAACAAAGCAGAAACCATCCAAAACCTGACAAATTCAATGGAGAGAGTTAGAAGGGTCATTCGAAAAAAGGGGTTTTGGGGTGCACATGTAACAAAACTAGATTAAAGTTTGATTAAAAACTGTGATTCGTTTGTAAAAAAACTGCAAATGCTTTAATTTCAAAAATTGACCATTTTTTTGTTCGTTAAAAAAAGGGAAAAAGGGTTTAAAAACTTGCGTGCTTTAAAAATTTAGAACACGCATTTTGATTTTTATTTTTTTATAAATATACTGTTTTTCATAGGCATTTGTTTAAAAAACCCTTTTTAAATTTTACTCTAATAGTTGATGATGGAAAAAATTACAAGACTGCAAATCATTAGTAATTTTGGAAAATAAGAGAAAAATTTTTGCATAAAAATTTTTGGGAAAACGGGTATTAGTTGAAAAACCCAATAGTTTAAACACTGTACACTTTTATATATATATTATATATATATATATATATATATATATATATATAATATATATAATATACTTTTTATACAGCATATATCATATATGTACTGTATAAAGTGTATGTAAACTATTGGTTTCAACTATATATATACACATAAATGAGATATATATATAACATGGCAGCTACAGAGACCTTTATTTGTCCCCCAGCTCCCATGAGATCCGCTCGGCAACCCATGATCTTGTCGGAGGTTAGGGGATTTGGGCAAAGGAACAGTGCTGTTAACTGAAACCCGAGCTCAAAGAAAAACCTCAATCCTAAATCCAACCCTATCCCAATAGCAAGTCAATCCCTACTATAACCCCAATTGAAACTCCAAGGCATCATAATCATAACCTAACACAAATTCCAACCCCAACTTAGGGTTAAAGGGGTTTTGCCACGAAGTAAAATTGACGTGTGAAGCTTGTAAATTAAATAATAAACATTTTCACCATTCATCATTATTAAAAATTCTGGACCGTTTTTGTCTTAGCTGCTCCTTAGTGATCCATTGTTTACAGCTCGTCTCCAGGGGATACGACCAGGGCCGAGAGCTCCTCAGTCCTGGTCGCACATGCTCAGACATCACCTCTCCCCCAGGCCGCTACTGAGGGGTTCAAACCCCAGGTGCTGTCATTCTTCTCCTGCCTCTGTGCTCCTTAGTAATTAGTCAAACAGTGCAAATAAATAAAAAAAAGAAAACTTAATCAGGTCTGTGCATTGATAAAGAGAAAAACCCCCCACAGGTTTGGTTCCTGCAGGAATTTGAACCGAGGACCCTTGTGCTGTGAGGCAAAAGTTTTACCTCTGAGCTACTCACAATGCTTTACATAAACAGATCTTTCTTTGACTACATAGAGGAAGGCCCGGTGATGTCATCCTGCTGGGTCACATGAATTCAAACAAATCACACGCGCCCCCTTCTGAGCACACAGAGCTGAAGAGCTGGATACAGAAGGTATGAAATGAGATCGTGGCGAAACCCCTTTAAGGCAGATTTTTCCGTGAATTCCACCAAAATTTGGTTTGAATCAAATGGTTAATATTTGGGTCGATAACCATGACCTGGATCAGGAGCACACCACGAGTTCTATTCTTACTTATCATAAGTTCGATAAAACGTGCATGTTATTATTTGGTTGTGTGATATGGATGGCGTCATTTATCAAATATCTTCTATTATTTGGATTATAGGACGACGCTAAAATTAACCTCTGTTTGAGCGATAAGGGAGTGAAAGCCGGTGACTGTTTCATTCTTTAAAATGAAGGTCGAAAAACCAAGAAAAAAAAAACGGAAACTGCTTACGCAACATTCTACAAACAAGCGATCAATAGAGAAATTCACAGCGGCTGGGGGAAGGCGGCGAGGCCGGCGCGGACCCTGCACTAAGTGCTGCTTCGTAAAGCATCTGATGCACATAAAAGTGGCGGCTGTTATATCCTGCTCACTTGAAAGAAGTTAAATGCTCACTCGAGCGTCTCACAGGACATCTAAGCTACAGGAATCCTCCTCACCGCCCGGGAAGGCTAAAAATACCCAACACAGCCATTGTTCCTTTTACCAGTCAGAGATGGATCGTATGTTAGTCCATTGAGGAAGATGTGATATCAGAGGACCTGCTTCTATAATGGTTATGTCTTGCACATTTTTCAATCCGAGACATCTCACACTGATGATGACCGTTGTGATATTTTCTATGTTTCCCGCGTCTCCATGGTCTGGAGATATAGAATCGACAAATACACAGTGGAGTCACAATATTTGGCCCCGTGGGAAAAAC